>PVIU01009798.1:0-73896 GCA_004026605.1 Ondatra zibethicus | reverse complement strand
CTGGTCTGTCTCCTGATTCAAAGTTTAACTTTATTGGCAAGTCTCAGGAGTGTCAGAGTATGATCAAAATATCCCATAATAGTACAGAGATGTAAGCTAGTCCAATTAGACTTCCCATGTAGGGATGCTCAGGATGGGACAGGCTAATTTCTTGAGTTCTCTGGCAGTATGAGAGTTTTTGGTCCTCATTCTCGCAGGGATTGAGCCATCGAATCTTATGTTGGCCATGTGGGTGCTAGCAATGCTGAACTAGGATAGGGACCACTGGTCCACATTGGTTCTGGACTTCCAGTCCCACTAGCAAGAATACTATTTTATAAGGGAAACCTACATAACATAGAATATGAAGCCCTAGCTAGGAAATGCTCTGAGGGACACCAACAGAAACAGTAGAAGCTATACTAATTTGAGGAAGAGATAGTATCTAGAGACTAAGCCATCACTGAAGAAATTAATAGCAGAAGATTCTTGGCCATGCGTGGGCAATAGATTAACCTGTGTTGCACTGTATTGAAAACATACACATGATTTGAATGTACCCCCAAACCCAGACTGAAATTTAATCCCCATTGTGAGGTATTAAGAGATAGATCTAGGTAGGACTTTAGGAGTGCCTGGAGGATTCTGCCATCATTAATGGGTTAACTCATTGATGGATGAAAAGTTTGATAGTTTGCCTCTGTCTCTTGGTTTCAATTTCTTTCTTTCTTTCTTCCTTCTTTCTTTTTTTTGGTTTTTCGAGACAGGGTTTCTCTGTAGCTTTTGAAGCCTGTCCTGGAACTAGCTTTTGTAGCCTCAAACTCACTGAGATTCACCTGCCTCTGCCTCCCGAGTGCTGGGATTAAAGGTGTGTGACATCACCACCTGGCTCTTTCCTTCTTTCTTTCTCTCTCTCTCTTTCTTTCCTTTCCCTCCCTTTCCTTCCTTTCTTCCTTCCTTCCTTCCTTTTTTCCTTCCTGTCTTTCTTTCTTTTTTGCTAGGAAATACCTTTTTCTCTTGGGGTCTGCAAAGACTCCCTATCTGTTAGGAATTTCTCAATAAATGGGGTGCCTCAGCATTGGACCTCCCATCCCCCAGAACTGTGAAAAGAAGTTTTATTTTCTTTGAAATTGTTCAATCTTAGGTATTTTGTCATAGCAACATCAAGGATCTCAATCATATTTTCTAGTAGTCAAATCCTGTATATCTTTTAAATTATGCATACTCTACATTTGTGTGTTTCTGGGTCTCTCTAGGGAGTGAACCTTTCCTACCAAAGAGTTAAACTTTCCTCAGTCTTTCTGTTTGTATCAGTCACTTTCCTATAGAATTGCTGCTTTTTCAAGCAATGCTGTAAGTAAATGAAACAATTACTTCCCGTCTGTGGAAAACTCCGTTGCTTCTGTTCCCGTAGGGAGAATGTAGAGGGATAACAAATATGGTCTCCAGAAATTGCTTCCCTTCCTGCATAGTGTTCTCCTTGTGTTGAAAAGTTTCATGGCCTTCATTTTCCCAAGGCTATGGGCTGGCATTGGTGTGGGCTTAGACTAGTAGCTCCCTGGGCACTGGCATGATAGCAGGTCTTTCTTGACCTTCCTTTGACTTTGGCTTCTTTGAAAGCCAGCCGCCATATATGATAATGTACTAGTGCTGAAGTTTCCATGGTCTGTGGCAGCCATTATGTGGGAGCGGACAGACACATATAGAGAGAAGTGGGGAGGGCTCTTGTGTTGAGGGTGAATCTTCACAAGATTTCCACATGTCCTGTGACTTCTTTTGCCTTAGATTCTATTTAATTTTAGAGTTAATGTCTTACTGTGTGTCCCAGGCTAGCATTCTTCCTGTGTCTGCCTCAGCAGTGCTAGAATTACACCTCACCAGATTCGATTGCCGTTTTAATTTTCATTTTATTTTTTAATGATATATTTATTTTAATTTTATGTGCATTGGTGTTTTGCCTGCATGTATGCCTGTGTGAGGGTGTCAGATCTCCTGGAACTGGAGTTGCAGACAGCAAAGCTGCCATATGGTCGCTGGGAATTGAAACTGGGTCCTCTGAAAGAGCAACCGGTGCTCTTAACCACTGAGTCATCTCTCCAGCCCCTTAATTGCCTCTAAAAAAATGTTTGTTTTTAAGGAGTCTTGCATAATAGATGTCTTTGGAAGATAGAGGAGGCCTATGCCTCTTCTTCAGAGAGCAGCTGTGTTTCTCAAAGCATAGTAGCACTATCCCATGCAGCAAGGTTGGAGTTTTTGCTGGTAGCATCTTATAGGACAGGGAGTTTCCTACAAGGTTTACATAGCATGTATGGGATAGAGATGGACTTATGTTGCTTGCATCTTCTACTGGGCCATGCTCCATTGTTCCCATTGTTCTGCAGTGGGTCACAGAACCCAACTAATGTTGTTTGCATCATCTCCTGGCCCAGGGTGACTAACATCCCCTGTTTCTCACACAGACTTCCTGCCAGCATCTACGGAACTGTGATAGGATAATTTGTCAGCTGGCAAGCAGGGGACATTCTCAGATCTCTTGCAAGTCTTGTCATCTGCTTAGCTTCCAGCTTCTGTTGATATCCTAACAGACAACAGATGTGTGAGTGACAAAGCCACTGTGTACATTTTGGCCCCAGCAGATGCCACACGGAGGAGAGCTGCCCAGCTGAGCCCGGCTGGGATGTCACCAAAGAGAACTGAGAAGTTGTCAGCCAAGTTTGGGGATGGTTTGATGTGCGTCAGGAGATGAGCTAGGGAAGACTGTAGTTGTCACCTTCTACTAAGACCAGCCTGGCTTCCATGGTCCTTCCTGTTCAAGCAAATGATACCAGATTTCACTCCTGACAGGTACAGACCAGGAATGTTTATGTGACCACAGGATTGGAACTGTCCATTGGGGGTCTAGTGGATTCACTATTGGGTACAGAAATGAAGACAACAGCTCCCCTTCTAGAGTGTGTCAATTGGTAAGGAACAATTCAGCAGGATCCCATGAGCTCATGGTTCACCCACGACTCACTGTTGAGAGGGCCTTGTGCAAGCCCAGAGCAAACAATTGTACCTTCTGTGAAGTTGAAAGGACAGTGCCCATGTTGTATGTCCAGGATGGGATTTTGCTGCCCTTCTTCCTGTCTTCCAACTCTTACATTCTTTTGTTCCTTACTTCCACAACATTCCCTGAGCTTTAGAGAAGGTAGCATAAGTGACTTATTTGGGGTTAAGCCCTCGTCTATCACCTAATCTGCATTCATTACCCTTCACTGCAGAGAGGTTTTGCTGGGTAGGGATGAGAGTAGCCTTGGTCTACAGCCTCATGGAATAGTGCCTCTTTCTTGACTACTCAAATTTAGGATCCTTCAGCATTTTTTGCTTTCTTCTTTAAAATATTTATCTTATTACTTATTTATGTGTATGCGTGTGTCGGTGTACATATGTATACATGCATATGTGTGCTTAAGGAAGTCAGAAGAAATCATCAGGTTCCCTACAGCTTGAGTCATTGTGAGCCAATAAACTGGGCGCTAAGAATTCAACTCTTGTCCTCCAGAAGAGCAACAAGAGTTCTTAACTGCTGAACCATCTCTCCAGCCTTAAGAAAGCACTAAGGAATCAAACTCAGGTCTACTGGTTAGAAGAAATCTATGTTCACCACTGTGTACCCAACACACTGATTTTGATTTCCTAACAGAGACATCATGAGGAGGATAGATTATGAAGGCCCCTATGTGTCTCATCAATGCTGTCTGGGATCAATTATTCACTACTGCTATAGAGATTTGCATCGGTATGGATCTTACTCTATTGATACAAGTTTTAGGTAAATTTTGTTATATGTATATTTCTGCTCTTGATTAAGGTATTGTGTTTATATAGCTCATTTAAAAATGTAATATGTAATTAAGAAATATAGATTAATAGATAATTATCTATAATAGTCAAGTGTGCAATCATGTTAGTTAGGTTTTCTAGATATATAGAGATATATTTCAATTAGATGGTATTCTTCTAATCTTTCCAAGACCTTCAGAATATGGCATTTAAAAATGTTTTAAAAACTTAGGATGCTTCATGACAACGAGACACATCTGCTCCTTGTAGCACCAATAACTTCAGGAGGAAGATGGGCATCGAAGACGCTCCTCATGGAGTTGTTACTCATTTGGGCAAGAAATTGCTCTTGCCTGGTCTGCTGTTTGAACCAGACATGCAGGATCCACAGAAAAATAACTGCTGAACTTGCTTAAATGTGAGGCCATCCTTCAGGGTTCCTGCTTCATGAAAGAGTCTGCCACACATTCTGTAGGACACAGAAGAAATTGACTGACAAACTGCCAATGTGGGTGGAACTGTCTTTGAAATTTCCTGCTTCATGGAAAGGTCTGCTGGATACTTTGGGCCTGTAGGCTGAAGATGGATGCTCCAACAATACAGAAGAACTTTGGGTGACTATCCAGGCAGCAAGATGACTCTGTCAATTCTATGACTTTGGAAGTTGCTTACAATGCACTTCCTGTTTACTTAGGTAATATTTTATCCTTCTGGAGTCTTTGATAGGGTTGAAGAATAGATATTTATAGTCTTCCTTAGTTATGATAAAATATAGTGTAGATATAAATATTGTAACTATAATTCTTACTTGATACCTGTTTGTTATATGTAATTTTACTATGTTAAAGTTAAAACCTTTGTTTTTTAAACAGAAAAGGGGAAATGGTGTGAGAGGTCCTTCTTTATATGTGTTGCTTTTACTGGTTAATGAATAAAGAATCTGGCTTGGCCTATGATAGGAATGAGTGGAGGTAGGCAGGGAAAACTAAACTAAATGCTAGGAGAAAGAAGGCAGAGTCAAGAGAAGCCATGTAGCTGCCTCCATGAATAGACATGCCTAAACCTTGCTGGTAAGCCACAGCCACATGATGATACACAGATTAATAGAAATGGGTTAAATTAAGATGTGAGAGTTAGCCAATAAGAAGCTAGAGCTAATGGGCCAAGCAGTGATTTAATTGATACAGTTTCTGTGTGGTTATTTCGGGAGTCTGGGTGGCCGGGAATGAAGAAGTAGGCTCCCACAACGCACTACTACTGTTTGTTTTTTGATTTTTAGAGACAGGGTTTCTCTGTGTAGCCCTAACTGTCCCAGGACTAGCTCTGTAGATCAGGGTGGCCTGGAACTCTCAGAGATCTGCCTGTATCTGCCTCCTGAGTGCTGGGATTAAAGGCATGTGTCACAACTGCCTAGCTTACTGCTACTTTTAATCAATGGCCCATAGCTCTGGGGTCATGGTTTCTATCATCTTCTGGATCTGGAGGAAATGTTATTGCTGAGCAGGAGAGGCCATCTTCATCTGATTGTTGTGCTTGTTAGTAAGTCCAACACAATGGAGAAAGGAAATAATGATAGATACTGTTGACATATGTATACACATATACAACCTTGTGAATCTATTTAATGTTGCTTGCATGTTCATGTATTTAGGGATGACATCTTCTGATTGGATAAAATATCAGGGAGTTTTCCTCTGGAAGAAACTGATTCTCCCTCTTTCAGAAGCAACTGATTGCCTATAGCTCTTTGTCTAGGGATGGGGCCCTGTGAAATTTTCCCACTAACGCTGGCATGTCAGCTGGTATTGTTATTATACAGGTCTTGTTTAGGGAGCCATTTGGTTGGTATTTCCCTGGTGCAGCTTCCCTATCATGCTGTAAGACACTATCTATCAACAGAAATCTTGGTCCTTTGGTTCGTGCATCCTTCTTCACCATCTTCTTGTGACTTTCCCTGAGTCTTACTTATAGAGCTTTCCCAGTAGCTGGAGCTGGACACCCCACAGTCATTTATCCTTTTTCCATTGACAACATTCTTAATACTAGATTTACTCTAAAACGTGTGAATATTGTAAGTTTGTAAGCCAGAGAAGGATTTATATAGTACTTGCTACACATAAAAAGTATTTTTATTTCATATATGTACATATGTGTAAAATGTTTTGATCCCATCACCTCCTAATTGCCTTCTCTTCTTGGTCTCCATTCCTTCTGTACTCTTTTCCTTCCCTCTATCTCTTCATGTCTTTTCCATCCCTCCAACTTTTCAATTTTTTTTTTTGTTGGGGGTGTGTGTGACCTACTGAGGTTAATTATGGCTGCTGGCATGAGCACAGGTATGGGAGTATTTACTGGTGCACAGGCAGCTTACAAATTGCTACACCACTGACGGCATGATTCCTGCACATTCTCAACTTGATACATTGTGAACGAAGACTAAATAACAGCAACACAATGGAGTTAGGGCCGGAGTCAAAGGGTAAGCATGTTTTGAAGGCTGTTGACACTGTTATTAAACTGGGACACTTATAGCTGTTTATTACTGTACTCACAGTGGATGGCAAGGTGCTTTTCTCCTTTCTTGCCAAGCTTGGATATTTTTAGATTTTGGCAGTGTCAATGCTCTTTTATGCCACTTCTCAGTTATCTACAGTCTTTGCAATGTACAACGAGTCTTTACAAATCTCCTTTGATCTCCACAGCAATGCCATGAGTCGGAATGACATAGACTTTTCAAATCTCCACTTTAGAAAAATAGGAAATCAAACTCAAAAGAAGCCAATAGCTCACATGAGAGCCCACAAGAGAACTCAGCACCTTTACCAGAGCTCTTGGGCATCTCTCCGACCGTTTCATCTGGAGTTGGAGGACCCTGCATTTATTCTGTGAGGTGTGCCTTGCCGGCCCGTCTGATGAGATCACTGATGCTCATTGGGAGCTTTCTTCCCTGGGATGCTCATGAGCCTGGTGATTTTCAACTGGCATGTACAAGTTCCAGATTCCTGTCTCTGAATTAAAAGGAATGTGAAAGACACCTTGAGGGAATGGAGAAAGATCAGCCACTTTCTCCATTAACAAGGGTAGCTGCTGTTCCCCAAGGTGAGGAGGGAGGGCGCTTAGGGCAAGGGGCAGCTGAGAATGAGAGACTGTCACATATGGTGCACATGTCACTTTGGACTGTTCTTCCCTAAAATGCCAACCAGCTCTGCACAGAGTGATGGCCGATGCCCCGCCCCACTGGTACACGAGCAAACCTTGCTTAATGCAATGGAAATGATAATTATTCCCAGCCCTGAATATTTCACTTTCTCTGGCCTACAGGGGTATTAACGTTGATTAGACACATATGCTTCGGGTAGACAGCAACTCCAGTTGCATATGGAGCGATCAGTTTCGTTCTTGCTCAGTAAAATAGAGAGCCCTCAAGGCCACAAAGAGCTGGGGCTGAGCTTGGGCTGCAAGATAGGGAGTGAGTTCAAATGCGTCATTACACACAAACCAGGGAAGCAAACCAACCCCTCAAATATTTTTATTTTAACTCTCTTATTTCTGTGCACAAAAACTCAGAAATACTTATTAAAGTTACATTTTAATTTTAATAATCTGCGATTTCCCTCTCCTGTCAAAGATACGTTTTGATGTTTTAGTAAAATGTGCCCATTAGCCTAAAATTTGGTGTCTATGTACAAATGTATGCAGATGCGCCATGAACTACAACCTGGAAGGATGGTTTTTCAGTGCATGGGGGACGACCCATATGCCCTCAGGATTCAATTAGTTTTTAAGAAATATATTTCTAAAGGTGGCTGCTCCTTTCTGCAACACTTTGTTTAATTAATCACAGCTTGATTTTCCTCACCATTGGCATGGGGAAATATTAAGAAGCTGGATAAATACACTTTGGAATAATTGATCTTGAGAGAAACCCCTGAACTTAGTATTTGTCCATCTCAACTGGTCTCTCCCAGCAGTGATAGGGAGAGTGTTACTTGGCTGTAGTGCCGCCAGTGCAGAGGGAAATGGGGCCGTGGGCATGCAGGATGGATGCTGGAATTGACACCAGCAGGCCTCTGCCTTCCCAGAGTTAATTTCCTTGGCTGATAGTACTGTATTCAATACAGTGAAAGATCCCCCGCTACACAGTTAGGGCATGTGGATCACCTCTGTAAAAAGGGGATTCATGTAATTAGGCATACAATTTCTTTTTCATTAGTATTATTGGTGCATGCACGTGTGTGCATGTGCATGTGTGTGTTTGTGTGTACACACATGTGGTGTGTGGTGTGCCTATGCACATGCCATAGTGTACTTGTGAAGGTCAGAACACACCTTCTGGGAGTCAATTCTCTTCTTCTGTGGGCTTCAAGGATTGAACTCAGGTCATTAGGCTTGTAAAGCAAGACCATTTACCATGAGCTATCTCACCAGCTCCCCAAAAAGATGAAAAATATCTTAAATATTAAAATAATAAATATTAAAAAACACTGTCCATTTTGACAGTATGAGATCTTCTACTTTTTTTTTAAAAAAAAAAAACTTCGGATGAATTTTTATTTATTGTTTTTTTTGGTTTTTCGAGACAGGGTTTCTCTGTGGCTTTGGAGCCTGTTCTGGAACTAGCTCTTGTAGACCAGGCTGGGCTCGAACTCACAGAGATCCGCCTGCCTCTGCCTCCCGAGTGCTGAGATTAAAGGCGTGCGCCACCACTGCCTGGCCAGGATGAATATTTTTATGTTGCTTATTTTATCCTAATTTAGGATTAGTTGAGGAAATTGCTAAAACAACCCACCCTGGTCATTCAGTGTAATCAGTGCTCATATTTGAATATATTTCTCTTTTTGTATCTGTAGCTACCGGGCAGAGTTGGAATGATAAGAATGTATCCTTTTAAAAAATTTATTTAGTTTTGAGATTATAATTTGATTACAATATTTTTTCTGTTCTCCCCCCAAACCTTCTCACATACCAACAACCCCCACAACTCTCTTTCAAATTAATGGTCTTTCTCCATCTTTCTCTCTCTCTCTCTTTTAATTCTTATTGTATGTATTCTAGTATGTGCATACATATATTTCTAAATGTAAATCATTCAGTTCAAATAATGCTATGAAATAATGCTACTGTATGTTTCCAGGGCTGGCCATTTGGTACTCAGCAACCAATTAGTGTGTTCTTCCCTGGTACGGCCACCTCGCCTGCTCTTGGCTTTCCCCAGTTGTACAGTCATTTGCACGGGGTTGAGGCCTTGTGGGCTTTTCTTTGTCCTGTTTGGCATATCCATTGGTGTCATCATTGTGCAGCTTATATTTGGGTGGTAATGGTGAAATATATGATATATACATACCCATAAAGTATTCATGTATGTATATTATGTATTATATTATATTATGTTAATATTATATTATATTATGTATTATATATACATACATGCATACTTTATGGGTATAGCTTCTGACATTACTAGGAGACAGAATCTCACAGCAACCTCCCAATCCTTTGCCTCTTATAGTCTTGACTGTCTTCCTCAATGTTTCCCGAGCCTTTGATATGGGTGTGTTTTGTAGATGTGACCATTGGGACTGAAATCCACAACTCTGCATTTTGATTAGTTGTGGTTGTGTGTAGTGGTCTCCATCTTCTATAAAGAGAAGTTTCCTTGATGAAAGAATGAAGACTTCACCTATCTGTGGGTATAAGGACAAATGTTTATAGATTATTGTTAGGGGCTGGGTTGGGTTAATAAATGAGTGGCTGTAGATTCTCCTTCTTTTTAAGCTCTAGGCGTTTTAGGGCCCAAAGAGATGGCTCAGCAGTCGCGAGCACTGGCTGCTCTTGCACAGGACCCAGAACCCACATGGCAGCTTACAACCGCCTGTAACTCCAGGTCCAGGGGATCTGACACCCTCTCTGACCTTTGTGGGCACCAGGCACGCATGTGGTATATACAGCCATACATGCAGGCAAACATTCATACACATAAAATATTTTTAAAGTAAGCATTTTTCATGTCCTAGTCACTGTTTTCAAATATAATTTTGAGAGTTTAATACACAACTTGCATTTGAAAATAATATTTTTTTCTTGATTATAATCAAAAAGGATATTCTCATCTGTATCCAAGGGTGGGACACAGGGAACAGTGAGAAGGATAACAGTCTCATGTTTTAATTCTTATAGTGTGTGTGTGTGTGTGTGTGTGTGTGTGTGTGTGTGTGTGAGTGTGTGTAGCTGCACATGTATGGAGGTCAGAGGGCAACGTGGGGGAGTAGATTCTTTCCTTCTGCCATGTAAGTCCTGGGGTTCCAACTTGGGTCAGGCTCCCAGTCAGAACACTGGACAAGCAAACGGTTAAGAAGAGGAGCTGAGGGTCTTGAATGCTAACTCTTTGATAGATCCTTTAACCCAAAGCAACCAAAAGAAACAGCTTGTTTATGCCCAGAGGCAGTGGCACTGAAAAAAAGCTGCAGAAGAGATACAAAGCAACAGGTCATCTGGCACTTTCGCCTGCCAGTTGGAGACTCTAAGGGAGGGACAGAAATAGCCGTGGCTGTGGCATGTAATTGCGTTGGTCTGTCTAGGGAGAAAGGAGTGAAGAGTGCTACTTTGTAGAAGCCACAGACTAAAGAGCTTTGAAATGTGCTTGGAGAAAACCCTCAGAATGCCGAGGCAGCCTTGTTCTCCAGCAGCCACAATAGGAATTTGGGGTAGTTAAGGGTTTTTAATCAGATGTTGAGGGAACCCATGTGGTTATTCTCTTGGTGGTAGTTGTATTCTTTTTGTTTTAAAATAATGAACCAGACAAAGATTCTTCAGGCTGAATATCTGTGACCTAGATTACACTCACAGAAAGCACAACTCTAGCTGTTAACCCTTTATTGGGCCACTGTATTTGATTGTGGTTTCTTTCAGTGCTGGGGACTGAACCTCAGGTCTCGTTCCCTCTCAGGTGTGCATTCTACCACCATGCCACATCCTGAGGCCCTGTACTTGAGAGAGATCTCAAGAACTCTATAACTGGACACCGCCCACGAGTGAGTGCCAACGCTGGGGACTGTGTGCTTACAGTTGCCCTTGATCCATCTCTAAACCAGTTTCCCAAGTCCTGGCCCTCTGAGCCCACGCTGTTTCACTTGTGGATATTTACTGCCCCACAGCTGGTTAACAACAGGAGCAGAAAGTCAGTGCGAACACAGTTAATACCATGCTGTAATAAGGAGCCGTCACCAAGAGAAACATTTTCCAAATTGATGATTATGGGGCTAAGGAGGATGACTATAATGATCCCGTGATTAATACTGCCATTACTGGTTACAGACTCGGGGAAGGAAGGTACTTTCATCTGGCTTTGTTTGTGCTGTTGCAATCGTTCATGCTCCAGTTAGCCACATGGGCCAGATTTATACAACTGCAGACACACTCTGCCTTGTTCCCAATTCTCTCTGTAATGGACAGAAACAAATCCAATAGGATTCAGGTGGATAATGAAGTGACATCCAAATGCCAATTGATAGACGGGAACTTGACTGGGGTGGGCCAGTTTTCACAAGAGGGTCGAATGGGTGGGGACTGTTTTTGAAAGGGGCCATGAGGCTCTGCAAGCAAGTCTAGTCTTCCCCACTACCTTGGGACAGAAATGTTAGAATTTGCGTGCCCTGCGTGAGTTTCTCACCTCAGCACGCTCATTGCAGTTTGGAGACAGCTCTGCTGTGGGCCTGTCTTGGGAGCATTCTCTATACCTTTGGTTGTCAGTGAGTTTACCAACCAGAAACACCCAAACAGTTTCACCAACTGGGGGCAAAACATTCAAATGTATGAGCCTATGGGACCATTCTCATTCAAACCACCACATGAGGGTACACTCTTAAAGGGAATATTTTCCCCCCACTTCTCATTTACTGAGATTAGTTCTTGAGTTGCGTAGTAATAGTGGCTGCTGAAGTTAGCCAGCTTTTGTGGACTACAGCTGTTGTCCAGGGAGGTGCTGGCTGCCAGAGATGTGTAGGGGCCACTAAACCCCTGCTGACCAAGGATGCCCGGATTTGATTTAGCTTTATTATTACTCCTACTATTGCTGACTGAGAGGAACCATTTTTAGATCGTGAAGGCCCACATAGAAGGGACAAATCTGCAACAACTTCCTTCTCATGGGCAGCAGAGCTCCGTAGAAGCAACAGGTTTATGTCTTAGAAATCCCCTAGCCTGGTGGTTTTCCATCTTCCCTGTAAAAAGATTCTCACAGACAGAGACCGCTCACGTGTATTGCCGTCTGGGTTCCGGATGTCTGTCTCTATGGGAATATTCCTTAGTTGGCCACACGATTCTGAAGTGTGTGGCAAGAAGTCTAACCTGAGAAACTTTGACCAAGACAATGTTCTCACATTTCTTTTCTTTTTATTTTTTTTTATGTTTTTATTGAGCTAGACATTTTTCTCTGCTTCCCTCCCTTCTTCCTTTCTCCCCTTCTCCCCTCTCCCATGACCCTCATGCTCCCAATTTACTCAAGAGATCTTGTCTTTTTCACCTTCCAATGTAGATTCATGTATGTCTCTCTTAGGGTCCTCTTTGTTGTCTAGGTTCTCTGGGGTTGTGGACTGTAGGCTGGTTTTCCTTTGATTTATGTCTAAAAGCCACTTATGAGTGAGTACATATTATATTTGTCTTTCTGGATCTGGGATATATATATATATAGTGCTGAGGCTTCACCAGCAAGTGTTTTACCGTTGGGTTACATCTCCAGCACATACTGTCCTCACTTTTCAAGATGAGGGAACACGAGGTTCAAACCCACCCAGGACCTTGATGGCAGTGTGGACTGTGTACCCACTCTGGTATCTACTTTTAGAGTCTCCTCCAACAGTGTGAATGATGGTCAAAGATGTCCCGAGAATGCTAGTGTCCCCAACCTCAGTATCAGGACCTCTCTAGTTTTCATGACCTTTCAGATTTTCTTTGAAGCTTCAAACTCTCTAATTTGACCATTAAAAGTAAATCCTGGAGGATCATTCATAAGCCGTTTTTAAAAAGGGATCTTTGACATTTGCTTTAATGAGGGGTGGCATTTCCATTCGTCGGGAGAGAGTGGGAAGATAGTGGAAGTGGGAGGGGACGAGGCTTCGGTTGCTGCGATGAACTCTTGTAGAAGTTTCTGGAGCCTCTCCCTTTGCTCCTCATTCTCGGTGAGTGGATGTCTATGGAGCAGCCGAGGGGGAGTTTCTGCTTGTAGGAACTGTATTTGCTATCGCACCACCAAATGTGCTTTTATGTCCTTTTCAAGTGTATTTTGCAAAAGCCAGCATCACTCTCTCCCACACTGCCAACAGGCCCGCTCTGACTCCGCACCTGCCAGCCAGTGTTCTCAGGCTGGGTGACGACTCACTACTTGGCATTCTGTGCAGGAGCAGCTGGGCGCCAGCCTCCCTCCTTAATGGAATAATGTTCATTGTAATAATATTATCTTCCATTTCTTATGTCAAACATGATGCCAAAATACACTTTATGTGTAATTTCTCATTTCGTCCACACAAACACTTGAGAGACAAATGTTACAGTTACCATTTGAGGACTGCAACGCTGCAGCTGAAGCCTGGGGAAGAAACTTCCCAAGACTGCACTGCTGAAAGCAGTAGGGCAAGGATCAAGATGCTATAACCCCCAGGCCTATGTTTCTAATCACTCCAAGAGTCGGCCCTCTGTATTCATGGGTTCTGCCTCCATGGCTTCAGCTAAGAATTCAGCTGTGGAATGTAAATCTTCAGGACAAACAAAACCAAAAACAACAACAGAAAAACAAACCCTGACCTCTGTACTGAACGTCAGCAGACCTTTTCTTGTTACCATTTCCTAAAGAATACGATATGGCAAACATTCACATAGCACTTAAGTACCCAAGGTAACCTAGACTAATGTAGAATATTCCAGCAGAGGTGTATACACTACAACTACATGCAACTACTACAGTATTTAGATAAGAGACTTGATCACCTAAGGATTTTGGTATCTGAGGCACTTCCGGTTGGGGACAAGGATGCTTCTTAAATGGCTCCTTGTTGTAGCAACACACACTTGAGATAAAGCATCTTGGTCCCTAACCGCGCAAGGGTTTGCTTCTCACTCAGAATAAGATTAAACTTCTTGCCAAGGCTTATCCTTGCCTGTGAAATGTGTCCTGTCTCTCTCACATCTTGCCCATGGTTCCCTTCCCCTTTCTTCTCATCTTCCTTCTCTTCTTTCTGTAGAGCGATTTCTAATTGGTCTTAATAATAAAAACCCAGAGTTAGATTTTAGGGGGTGAAAGCTGAAAGATCAGAGAAGCAGAACAGCCAGCCACTAGTTCTTGCCTCTCCGAAATCCTCAGACTGAATAGGGCATCCTGGCTCTACAAGTCCTGAGGCTGTATGTCTGCGCTTCTGTCTCCTCCCACCTTATATTACTCTCTCCACCCAGCTATATCCCTTCCTGTCTCCACCTCCCTAGTGTTGGGATTAAAGGTGTGAGCCACCACGACCTGTTTCTGTTTCTCAATCTATGATCAATCTAGTGTAGCCCAGGGTGGCCTTGAACTCACAGTGATCCTTCGGCCTCTGCCTCCTGAGTGCTGGGATTAAAGGTATACACGACCACTGCCTTGGCCTCTAGGGCTAACTAGTGGCTCACTCCACACTCTGATCTTCAGGCAACCTTTATTCGTTATAGCACAAACAAAATATCACCACACCTCTCCCTACACTGGTGCCATTTGTCTCTCTTCTGAGAAACGAAGCCGACATGATCCATTTAAAGCTTCACATTTACTTTTTCCTGTGCCTTGACTGCCCTTGGCTAGCAATCCTGTTGGATTCTCCCCTCAACGATCTCCAAGTGCTTCCTCTGGATATCAGCATGGCCTTCTCTGGCCATCTTAAACAGAGTGGCACTCCTGTTACTCTCCGCACGTGGGCACCTTTAGTTTTCTATGGGGCACTTACGAGTCTAGTCTAGGACACATTTACTGTGCATTTGTCTTGTATTAGACTGTGAGGCTGGCAGGAGCCAGGATACTGCTCATGTTCGTTATATCATGGGTACCTTGTATCATGCTGACTACACAGGAGTTGATCAAAAGATATGTTGAAAAATGAATGAATGCATGAGGCACCGAAAATACTTATTCTCTTAGAGAGATCTGCTGTGAATACATGATTTAGTGACTGCTAATGGTCTCTCTGTATCAGCATTTTCACGTCACAATCCCCTCCTGATTGAAACTTCAAAAAAAAAAAAGCTGTAATTTCTTTCCCTCTTTGTACTCCTGCCCTTGCAGTAGGATTAGGCAGCTTTTTGGTTAAAAAAGAAATAAGTGAGTCTCCACAACAGAGAAGGACTTGTCCCATGAGGCCTTCATGAAATTGTTACTGTCTTGAAAAGTGTTTGACAATGAGACACCACTGGTCCTGAAATCCTGAATGCTCACGTGGCCAAGTCACGGCTAGCTGGCAGGATAATAAAACCTATTGCCCCTATTGGCCCAGTTGACAGCCAGCTGCCACCCAAGTCAAGGCACTGCCTTCAGATACATAAATAAGTCCCTCTGAGATCAGCTGAGTTCTGACACCAGAATGGCCAAATAGAACAAGCCCAAATTGTTAACTTTCAGCATTGTAACCTGAATGGCTGACTGTTGTTAAGACCAATTAGGGTTGTTTATTTCATGGAAAAAGCTAAGACATACTCGCATGAATAAACATTCTGCAAATACATATATACAGCATATACATACACATATACATATGAAAAGATGTTAGGAGGTAAATAATAAAAGAAAGGGTTTTGGCTGGCTTGGCAGGTACTGTTATAATATTTCATACTTCCAGCAAGTGACGTCAAACCCAACGGGTTTAAGACTCTTATTACTGCTGGGCCATGGAACAAGTAGAGCCGGCCTTCAGTGTATCTTCTTCACTAAAGAGAACTGCAGTTATTTAGAGTTCTCCTCATGCAATTTCTCTTTTGAACATAGAAAGACATGCGTGTGGAGCAGGTATGGCTTCAGATCCTAAGAGCATGGAGGATCATATGAGCAAGGAAATTGTATAGATGTTCTTTTCTAACAAGCTAGGGGTGGAGATTGTAGAGATTGTTGGTGTCTTGAGATGTTAGAGAGCAAGGGCATCAGCTGTCAGGGCTTCAGTGTTCTGTGGAGTAGTTCAATCCTAGAGAAAATGGGGTCCAAAGGAATCTAGTAGTAGTTGATTGGCAAAGACTAGTGCGCCAATTTCCGGGGGGGGGATCGTTTGTTTTGAACAATTTTACATTGAGTGAGACTTCATATCAAGGTCTTCAGATCATCTGTTTCAAGTTTTGAGTGACTAGGAGAGAATTTGTCACCACAGGTGATATTCCAATTCTGAGGTCGCCGATGGAGGAGCACAGAATGCAGCTGGTAACCCCTGTAAGAGTCATGTCTCTGTTGCTCTGATGGGCATATCTTGCCAGGCCAGTTGTTATTGTGCCTCAGAGAAGTCACAGCTGGGTGAGACTGTTGGTGACGTTTCTCCTAGAGCAGCACATATAGCAGCACCTTCTGGCACTAGGAAGGCTAGCCAGATGAGAGGAAGTTTCCAGATCAATACAAGCTTCATCTCTTCACATCCAAGTGGACAGTGTCTTAGCAACAGGATCTTGCTAGTAATTTCTGTTCACCTGCATTATCTCTTTGGCACTGAGCCTGAAGCTTATTGATTCAGCAAGGCTGGACAGTCCATGGATTTCAGTGATCTACCTGTCTCTGGCCCCCCCCCACCAAGGCTTGGGTTACAAGCCTAAGCTACTGAGCCCATCTCTTTCATGTGGGTTCAGGGGATCCAAATTCAGGTCCTTATGCTTGTGTTGCTTTTGCTCTATCAATGAAGTCATCTCTCCAGCTTCTAGTGACTTGTTTTTCAGTGTTTGTGATGCACTGGACACTTAAAATCATCAGAAAATAGAATTCACAAAGTGTTCTATCCTGGATGTTATGAACTGGACATGGTATGTTACCCTCAAAAGGCTCAGGTAGTGAATGAAGGCTTGTTTCCAACTGGTGCTACTACTGGGCGTCGAAGACATATTTGGGCACTATCTTCATCAGTAGACTAATCTATTGATATATCCACACTGAATGAACTATTAGGAAGCAGGGCTTCCTTGGAGGAAGTAGGTCACTAGAAACGTGTCTTTGAAGGGCATGTCTTGCCTCTTGCTGTTGGATCCTTCCCTCCCGGCTTCTCAACTGCCACGAAGTAAGTAGCATTCATGTGCCAGTTCCTTCTGCCTTGAAGTTCCTGTACTGGAGTAGGACCCAAAGCAATCAAGATACATGGCAGTGGACGGGAATGAGCAAAAGTGCATTCTGTTTTCCTCAGGCTGTTCTCTCCAGCACTTAGGCATGGCGCTAGGAAAGCAACGAACACACTGGGCTTGAGGGCCTGAATCCAGATGGACTTGGAATACTAAACACAATGAGTATCTAAGTGGAGTTTGCTGGGAAACAGACAGAATGGGGTACAGTGGAGAGGGCAGCAGGACCGCTGGGTGGGAAGTTCAGTATCAACAAGGTGGTCAGCATGGACCTCACTGAAGGCGTTAGTGCTCCAGTCTCGCTGTGGACAGATGGCCCTTTCATCTCCCTTCTTTCCAAAATGTAGCCAAACGCACATGGATAGTGAGAGTTTAATAAATATTTCTCGATAAAAACTCATTTGAAGGTGACTGTGTGTTTTCAGAATGGGGCAGAGGTGGTTTTCATCCTGAGAAAGGAGGTGATTATTCTTGCATTTGTGCTGTGGTTTAGGTTTAGTTTGCTCCCAAAGGTTGAACCGTCAGAGGCTTGGTTCCAATGTGGTTATGGGAGGTGATATGAACTTTTAAGAGGTGGGCCTAGTTAGCCATCCTTACCTCGAGTGATCTTGTGCCCTCAGAAGGGACTGTGGGATCTCCCGGCTGTTGTGGCTTCCTCTTTGGTTACCTATCTTGCTACCCTTTGAGCATGGTCCTGTTACTGCTGTGACTTTCTCACCAGAGGCAAGCTGACGCTGGTATCATCAACTACAACTGTGAGATAAAGAAGCCTTAAGTTAACCACAGACCTTTCATGACAACAATGAGAAACTGACTATTGCATCTTGCTATGGCTCTATTTTCTTTCGTCATTGCTTCGTTGTTGCTGGAGTCTCTCCTGATCATTGCAATGAAGTTGGACACTTTCCTGATCACTGCAATGAAATATACCATTTTTGCCTTGGCTGAAACTCAGGTGTGGATAAAACACTAAAGTTGTTATGGTTTTTCTATTAGCAGCCTTAATTTAGCTAGTTCTGTAGTGGCAATGCATATAGAGCTTGCCCCCATTTTAGTATCTCACGTGACAGGTGCCATGAGGACTATAGGACCTCCTCCCCCCTCCTCTGTCAAAAAAAATTCGTGACAGAGAGCTGAAGAAAAAACTCACTTTCCTTAACCATCAGATAGCTAAGATGCTAACTTCCTTTATTCACAAGGGGGACGGAATTGATTGACAGACTAGCGAGAGCTGTTACTCATTTAACCTACCAAAAGATATTGTATGGCTTTAAGCTGTGTTCAGAAGCCTGCAAAGGTAATAAACTACGTGTATAGGCTCAACTCTCAAGGGAGGGAGCTGCCGCAAACTCGACGCTCAAATAGTTTCTTCTATCCTTTCTTAGGCCCTCAGCGTACACCATGCTTAATAAAGGCAATAAAAAGGCAGGATTATGAGGAAGAAAGAGGCCTATCAAGGAACGGAGGCTCTTTATTTGTTCTGCTGTCATGGTGCTCTCGTGGTTTCTCTGGCATTTCAACACGTCAGCACTGAATGGCAGGAGCACACAGAAGGCTGAATGAGAGGTAGGTGGGTTCAGAAATGAATTTGCCACATCCCCAATGTTGTTGTGGTCTTTTGATGGAAACTCAGTTATTTTCCTCTCAGGAGATTTTCATCTAGTTCTTAGAGAGCAGAGCTGCTTCTGGGACTTTGAATGCCACTGCTGTGGGGACACAGTGTGATGTTGGGACTCAGGCTCTGGTGATGTGCTGGATCTCCTTAGAGAGGTGGTGTGTCTCAGTGCACCCTGCACTGTTGGGGTACACTGTGGGTGCCAGGTAAATGTGTACTTATCTCTCTTCCCTGCCTTTGAGGTCTCATTTCCAACACACTACAAATGGTTTCATATAGGAAAGGTAAAAATTCTTCGCCAGCAAACCATTCCCCAGGTGGGGTTAATCCTGTGGAATGTCCTATTTCTTAAGGAAGTGTGCTTACAAAGGAGCAACAGAGAGAGCATAATTTGTATTTTTCTCGAAACTTCCAGCTTTCTTGAGGAGAGTCTTCACAGAGCCTGGCGTTCATGTGACTGTTGCTAACTCAGCAATAATTACTAACACTTATTAACTCAGCTATCACTCCCTATCCACCCACCATCCATCCATTTCTCCCTGCTCTAGGCTCTTAGGTATATTGATTTAATTAATCCTCATAACACAAGGGAAGTACAACCACTGTCTCCATCTTATAGACAGCAGAACTGAGATGTTATGTGGAGATGTCTCCCAAGAATAACAGTGGCAGAACTAAGATTTGAACCTAAGCAATGTAGTTCCAGAATGTTCACCTGCAGGCATCAAGCTACTGACTCTTTAGCAGCTAATGCCCATTGGGGCATCTATGGTAACCTGGACTAAGCTTCGGTGAGAGTGGAAATGTGATGGCTTTGTCAGGCACATTAACTTGTTTAGAGAGTGTCACCCCACCCCGACCACATACACCTCATTGCTCATTGTGTAAAGCAGGAAAATGATTCTTTAGGGAGAATATGAAAATTCCTTCTCAATCATTCGTTCAGCCATTCATCCAGGACACCGTATTTACTACAGGCTAAGCACAATGGATAGAGTGTGCGGGTCGTGATTTCCATCCTCTGAGAGGCTTTCAATTCCACTGGTGAAACAAGAAAATACCCACGAATATTAATAAGGGGAAGAAAGAAACAGAAGCAGCATTTGGTGTGTTTCCAAGGGGACTGCACAGGCACCACACTGTGGAGATGAAGAGCTCTCGGGAATGTCTCGGAGAATGAGCGGCTTGGCTCTGACTATATGGGATGGGTTGGGTCTTGATGGGAACAGAGATGTGTAAACAGCACCAGCCTGGTATGACAATAAGGTAGGACAGTTCACGGGCTACTGGAGAACTGTGTGGAGTGGGAGTTCTCAGGTTCTAATCCCGGTTCTGCTACTTACTGCTTTGTAAATTTTCAGGTAAGCAGCAGTTTAACCTCTGTGGATTTTTGAGTTTTCTCATCTTTCAGGAGGTGGAGAGTTGGGAAGAAGGCCTCAATAGGCAACAGACTCCTGACCTCACAAATAAGAGATGCTAGGGTCCAGTAACTTGATGGAGAGGGAAGGAGAAAGGAAGTTATCCTCATATTCATAGGACTGTGTAGGGGTGTGTGTCCAGTTAGAACAAGTAAGATCAGTGTAGGTAAAGCCAGCTCTCACAGAGCAGGGCATTTTAGGCAACAGCTATATAAAGGAACCCCAGAGAGAAGGAGCCAAGACAGTAAGTGCTAAAGTTATTCTCAATCCCTATGGTCATCTGCCTAGCTCTGCCTGTTTTCTCAGTCAAACCCAGCCAGGCAGACAAGATCCTTAAAAAAATGGCAGCAATCCTGGGAGGTTGGGCTTGCAGGATGAGAGCACGGAGAACATGGCTAACACAGGTTAGACAGAAAACACGTAGTGTGGAGTGGGAACATTAACCTGCGCCACTGTCCTCTTGCCTGAGGTGTGTGTTTGTGGCTACTTCCGGTAGATCTTGCAAATCAGACTTTGGACTGGGACTTTCTTATAATGGCAGCGCGAACCATAAAGAGAATTTGAGCAGATGGATGACATAATGAGAGAGCAAAGCAACATCAGCAGCAGAGGCAGACTGTCAAGAGGAAAGAGTGAGGTACTGGGCTAAACAACAGGCTTCCCTCACTTACGCCTCTTGCATGCTTTCCTTGCTGCAGGGCATCAAAGCTCTCAGGACTCTGTTCTCACTGCTGCTTCCCGTCCATGTCTTCCTCTCCCTCCTTGCCAGTGACTTTACGGCCTGCCCCAATAACTGCAGCCTGGACTATTAAGAAAGCAAGCCAGCTGGGTTTGAAGCTCCTCCTGGAGCCACAGTCTCAGATCTGTCCTGGAGCCAGGCCGTGAGATGCTCAGTTGCAGAGAGAAAGTTAATACCCTGCTGCGGAGACTCCTTGTGACAGACGCACGTGGTAAAGGCTCGGAATGAACACACTCCCACGAACAATTGGAAAAGAGACTTTGTGTTGTTCTTTGGGCCCATAACTGTTTTGCTGTGAAAATGACCGCGCTGGTTGTACTACACATTTCCACCCTGAACAATGCCTTTATTGGACCAAGTTAAGTATACGAGGAACGAGGTACTTTGGGAAAGAAGCAAGCAGCATTCGCAGGTGGCTTCACCAAACCAAGGTGTCCTTGGAATCGAGGCTCTAGGGACTGATTCTCTATGTCCTGACAGTTGTGTTTGTGTCTTCCAGTCTTAACGAGCTTTAGTTTTTCTTTCATCATAATATCTGAGGGTTGGGAACAACCAGAGAAGCACCAGCCTTTAACCTCAGTAAATGGATGCATCTGCCCATCTCTGAAGAACACAGAGGAAAAGTACAGTAGGGCTTCTTGGTTACAGCAGTCCTGAATTTTAGTTATTTTCCCTTCCAGGTGCCAATTCCAGGACACTATGTCCCAAACTAGGTGTGGCACTGCTTCCTTAGAGAAACAAAGACACAAGGGGATGTATTTCTTTCTAGAAAGTGACTCATTCATGCTCCTCTTATCAGATTGTAGGCCACTTAGAAAGCTGGTTGATTACAGAGAGGCTAGATTTCAGGCAAGTGCCTGAGACTTACTTCCTTTTAAAACAGATAAAGTTGTAATTTGCCATCTTCAATCAACAGCACTGGGAGACTTCAGCAAAGGCTACCGATTACCTATGCTTTTAAAATAGAAATCTGAGATCCCTTCCTATAAGGGTTCACAAGGTCAGCATTCTGACCTTTCCCACAGTGCCCTCACTTACAGGATGATCTCACACAAATCTGGATTGGTCTTGAATTTTGCTTTTGAAT
Organism: Ondatra zibethicus; assembly: GCA_004026605.1. NCBI lineage: Eukaryota > Metazoa > Chordata > Mammalia > Rodentia > Cricetidae > Ondatra > Ondatra zibethicus. The sequence goes on along the minus strand of PVIU01009798.1, from coordinate 51,919 downwards.
GCACATCAAATAATTACTTTCAAGACAATACCCTCGTGATTAAAAAACCAATGCAGCTAAAAATATTGAAATCAGGAAGCATCCCAAATAAAAGACTTGGCAAAACACATCAGATATGACAAAATTTTTTTGCTGCAGAATGTGAAATAGATATCAAAAGGCTGAGCAACACACAAGGCATCATGAGGAGCCAGGTCTCTGCTTGTTCTCATTTTGCCACGATGTTTCTACATCTCCATGGAATTTCAGCTAATCATATAAATTCTTTGTTTCACTCTGCAATCTGTTCAGGTTGACACTTATACTTTTGTGTTGTTTATTTTTCTTCAATTTCTGATCTTTCTGACATTTTTAAGAGAATAAATGATTGGTAGAGCATGGGCTGGAGATGCAGGGATTTGATTCGATTGAATTCTTTTATCTGTGCCTTCCTCCTTTTCTGATGTTGACCCCCGGCGACTCTTGATCTTAATTTCCTGTCCTATTTTAGGTTTCTCAAAAAATCATTGATTTAATTTCCTCCCTCTCCTTCTTTTCTTACCTTTCCCCAAGTTTTCTCCATATAGGTTATGTATAGTGCTCATAGAAGGGCTTTCTTCCTTGATAGAAGATGTCACACTGAGTTCATCACATCAATTTTCATACTTAGATGGTGTCGTAGCTGGGATTTTTATTGTTGTGAAGAGGCACCATGACCACAGGAACTCTTGCAAAGAAGCATTTAACTGGGGTGGTTTGCTCACAGTTTCAGAGGTTCAGTCCATTATCATCATGAAAGGGAGCATGGCAGCGTGCAGGCCGACATGGCGCCGAGAGTGCTACGTCTTTCAGGCAACAGGAAGTCACCTGACACACTGGTGGTATCCTGAACACAGGAATCCTCAAAGCCCCCCCCCCCCCGTAGTGACATACTTCCTCCAACAAGGCTATAACCCACCCCAACAAAGCCACACCTCTTCTAGCACCACGCCCTGAGATTATAGAGGCCAATCGCATTCAAGCTACGACAGCTGGGAAGGCTCATTCTGCATCCAGCTCGGCTTTTCCCTTGGTTGGTTCCTTCACTATTTCACCAAATTCAAGTGTGATCATAGAAAGGTGAACAATAGTTATGGCTCATACCTTCACCCGACTCGCAAGGAAACTTCACGTTGGGACTGTGAGGTTTGTAGGCAGACTGGCATGATCCCCATGAGCTTGGAGAGCTCCCGTAGGGAGCGTTTTGGAGGAGCAGAGCAGCAGCGGTCTGATGGTAAAGACAGAGCAGCATGTGGTCTCATGCCAGTGTTCTCCTGTAGCACCTGTGCCCCCTGTGAGTGGCCAGAGTCTGGGCATCTCCATGGCATATGAGACAGGACTTTTTTTCCCCACTGACGCTCTGCTTCTCTGGAACTTTCCTGTAATTCTTAGTTGGGTGGTCTTGATGTGGAGATCCGGGAGCTGTTAAGTCTCCAGATGCCTAAAAGGGCAGGAGTAGCAGCACCATTTTAGTAAACATCCTGTTTAGCAAAATCTCAATTAATTTAGTCCCCTCTGCTTGACTTTTCCTTTGCCAAAGAAACTCTCCTCATGTTCAAACACTCGTCATTAGTTCCCATCTAGAACTTGTTAGGTTTCAGTTTCTTCTTATCTCCCAACCCCTGTTTTTTTAAAGGGTGATATTTATTTTTAAGTGTGTGTATATCTGTTAGTCTTTCTGTGAACTGTGTGTGTGCAAATAATTTCAGAGTCCAGAAGAGGACTTTTGATCCCCTGTAACTAAAGATATAGACAGTCATAGGTGCCAGGAATGGAATGCAGGTCCTTTGGGAGAAAAGCAAGTGCTCTTAACTGCTGAGCCATCTCTCCAGCCTCCCATGCCCCCACTTTAGTGAGTGCTCAACCCACAGTGAACTTTGTATTGCTAATTGCCATGTACACTACATGCTCTGCACGAGGGTGGGCGTAGCTTCTTGTCATCCTTGAATCCCTGGTGCAGAGCCAGAGACCTTTGACTCAAAGAACTGACTAAATGCATTTTGGCAGTTTCTATGCAGTAGTCTTCTCCATGTAAATATATTTTGTTTCCCAACTACTCTTTAAGTCGCTGAGGGCAGGGTACCTTGTAAACACTAAAGAGTGTGTGCTGTCCCTAACATGAAGAAGGCGCTCATGGTAGACTTGTTCTGATGATGATAACTAAGCTCCGCACACACATTATTGGAATAAACCCTGTGTCTGAATGTGCAGCAAGCACACAGAATGTAGACTTACCAGGAGAAATAAAGGAAGGAAGAAAGGGAAGGAAGGAAGAAAGAAAGAGTAAAGAACCATTTTCTCCAGAAAGTCAAATGATTGTATCTTCGTGATCACAGTCTAACTTTTTATCTAGTTGCTGCATCCCCAGGGTCTGGAAGAGAGATTCATCAGAACAAAAATGCCTGCTGCTTTCATTTCCATTATGTAGAGCCATTTTGGATATAGGCTGGGTTGATATTTGGATTTCCTTTGGTCAGCTGCATGTTTGGTGCAAACCTCGGATTCAAGTAATTGCGTTTGAGGTACCCTGAGCTTTTTAACCAACAAACTTGATGCACTGCTTCTTATTTAGTGACTTCTCAAGATGCGTTCAAGTCACCCATCAACTTTAACTCTGTACTAGGCATGGGATTGAGAGACAAGATGTATTTAACAGCTTACTGTTACCAAGGACTCACAGCTGGGACACAAATGCTGCTTACTCCTGCTTGAATGCCGACTCTGCTGAGTGCGAGAACAGAGATCAAAAGGAGAGCCTTTGCAGTGATCAGTGTTGACTGCAGTGATGCCAACAGACCTTGCAAAGAAACTGACATCTGAGTTGCCCCTTGATATTGGATTTTGACAGGCAAAGGCCAGAGGAAAGAGCAACTCAGACAGGTGAAACAGGATAAATGGAAGCATGGAAGCGGGAAGGGTTTTGCCCTAAATAGACAGTGGAGGCCTGCACTGGGTGTGGTTTGAATATAGATTTTTCAAGGCCTGAGACCAAGGAGTTGTACTTAGCTTTTCTAGGTTAAATCAGGCCTCTGGCTAAGTCTTGTTTGGTCCAGCACATGCTTTTCTCTTGTGTTTTTGAGTTGCTGCCAACATTTTAAAATCAGGAGATGTCACATCCTTCCCAGATTTTTGGCTGCTTTGGAAAGAAGTCTAACAATAGCGAGTCCGCATTTCCTGCAGGCAGCAACTGGCTGTCCTGAGTAATGGCTTCTCTTTTGAGACACGCTCTTACCTACTTCCTGTCCATGACAGTCCTGTCTCAGGGGCCTCAGTCAATCAGCCCAAACAGGTCTGGGCTTGCACTTTGTGACCTCCAAGCTTTACTGCCTGCTTTATGCTGGGAGAAAGTGCCATCGGATCCAGGGAGCTTTATCCAGAATTTGACTAAATGCACATCTGGATGACTCTCGGGAATCGGTGAACTCTTGAAGGGAAGAAAAGAGTCAGCAAGTCATTCTGGTTGCCGCTCTGAGGACTCTGGTTTGACTAATTCCATCTTAGGCTGGCACACCTGAGGGATTTTCAGAGGCCGGGGATAACGACCCTCATGCTTTAAAAGATCTCTTGCCATGGCAACCTACAATGCTTTTGTCAATTTGAGAGCTTGTTAGCATCACGTCTTTGGTTTATCTTTTCCTTATAAGCGAGTTTTCCTTTCTTTTACAGTGCACAGTAGCAGCATGCTAACAAAAGCCCAAATCCATTTTCTGAACAAAGGAAAGAATATATGTTTTTTTTTCCCCCATTTTACTTCCTTTGTTCAGCTCTTAGGCCAATCAGATGTTCACACTCATTGGACCTTTGTGAACTGCCCCTTGTTTTTCCTTTTTCTCATGGGAAAAAAAAAGCACACTTTGCCCTGGTACCCAGTGCCAGTGCTGGATTTCAGAAGGCATGCACATCCCCCAAATACAAATGCCCAGCAATATACATGACAAAACAGTTGTTTGTGTTCTCTGTACACACAGAGACCTGGGAGCACAAACATGCTCCCTGACTGATGCCTCTTAAGAGTGAGAGGTTCCTAACTGACATAACCTTCTTTTCAGAAGAATAAAAGAGAAGGTTATTGAGTCTATGAGCTAATCTGTCTAATTAGATGCCTCTAAGCAAAATGCATAAGATTTGCATGAATTATCTTAACATGCAAAGAATAGGACACGGGAAGGGAAAACTCGAGGAAATTTGCATTTAGATGGTGAGGGGGGAGTTTACCAACTAGGGTCCGTTCTTTTATGTTTTGGAGCTATGCGTAAGAGGATCTGCAGATGGGTGGTTAAGTCGGTAAAGACTGCCATGCATTCTTAGACTTTCAAGCAGTTGCTCCAAGCCTCGTCTGCCCCATGCAGGGTGAAACAAGCCTGGAGCTCCCATCAGGAAGCTTCATTAAAGCAGTGCGTGGGAATCCGTTTCAGTCCTGGCGGCTGGCCGACTGCAGGACAATCCCTTCTTGGCCTCTAGGTGGCACTATTGTATCTGGTCTAAGAGGCCCGGTGCTTTGGCCTCTTGCGGAGATGGAAAATGGTGGAAAAGGAGAGGAAAGGAAAGGAAAAAAAAAAAAAAAAAGGAAAAGGACTGCATGCATCCTTCTCCTTTTCCATCTAACTTCCTAGCATCACTGTCCACGCTACCTGAGAGCATCCTTCCATGTCAGTTTGCAGACTTCATGAGTTAACTCTGTATGTGGTTTATTTAAAATCAGTCGTTCTTGGACTTCCAAGGTCTGCCCGGTTCATTTGGAAGCTCCACCGTCTTGAGAATTTGCTTGCCTCCTTCAGTCCTTCCTGTTTCTCACTTCCACACTGTTGCTGGCACTCACAGGTTGATGGGGGCTGTCTGGAAGAAGGGATGTCCAGCTGTGTGTTGGCCCCAGAAGATGTTAGCACTGAAAGTCAGAGCTAAAGGGGGTGTAGGAGATGGGAGGTGGCAGGCAGATAGGAGTGGGATTTCGGGAAGGAAGCGAATTGCTACTTGTCCTGCTCCGTTCTTGCTGGTGGTCTACAAAGTGTGCTCATTCCTGGGCTGACAGGTTTGAACCAAGAAGTTGGTAAGACATGCCTTCTGACTCTTGGGGATATCAGGCTAGAGTTTTTAAGACTCCCTCAGTTTCCACAGAGCTAAGATGGGGGCATTCTGCTGGCCCCATCTGGAAATCGGGTGTTCTGGAATGTGATAGAAGGTTCAGGAGATACGAATCAACTCTCCAAAATCATAGTATATAAGTGAACAGCAACAAAAAAGATAATATTGAAGTTGGACAGTGGTGGTGGTGGCGCACACCTTTAATCCCAGCACTCAGGAGGTAGAGGCAGGCAGATCTCTGAGTTCAAGGCCAGCCTGGTCTACAGAGCAAGTTCCAGTACAGTCAGGGATACAGGGAGAAACCCTGTCTCGAAAAAAAAAAGATTTAAGTAGTACTTTTCCAACCTTCTATCTTGTTATGTTTTGAATGTGAAATGTCCCTTACTGGGTCATCTTTGGAATGTGTTTCATCCCTGACTAGTAGTATTATTTTATTTTTTAAATTTTATTAATTTTTTATTGAGCTCTACATTTTTTCTCTGCTCCCCTCCTTGCCTCTCCCCTTCCCTTCAATCCTCTCCCAAGGTCCTCATGCTCCCAATTTACTCAGGAGATCTTGTCTTTCTCTACTTCCCATGTAGATTAGATCTATGTAAGTCTCTCTTAGGGTCCTCACTGTTGTCTAGGTTCTGAGATGGCTCAGTGATTAAAAGCACTCACAGATTCTTATAGAGGACCCAGGCATTATTTTATTTTGTCAGGTGATGGGAACTTTGGGAAGAAGTTGCATGCCTGGGTGGTTATACTTGATTCCCCCCGTTCCTTCTTCGCTCTCTGCTTCCCATGAAGGATCCGCGCGGCCACACATTCCTACATGATGTTCTATCCAAATGTATGAGGCCTGGCAGCCATGAGCACTCTTTGAAACAGGGAACTCACATGAATCTCCCCCTGTAAGGTATTTTTCTCAGATATTTGATGGGCAAATTACCCCTCATCCTCCCGCTCTAATGATTCCCTACCCTCTGCATAGCATTATGGTTACAAAGGCACTCAGAATCTTCAAGGTGTCGGGAGAGCAGGATTCAGTTCCTCAGGTTCTCATTTTCTTTTGTATCCTCATGCACTTCTGTTGAGAAGCAATATTCAAGGCTGACAGAACAACATTTGCTCTACTCGACACCTAAGAATCAAACTAGAGATTATGCTTAAGGCAAAGTAATAAACGCTCCAGCCTTCTCTTGCAGTTTCTATTATTTTATCTTCTTAAATGAAAAATCTGACTTCACATTGATTCCAGAAGCAAAACCTATAGGGTACAAGGCCGGTTTTCTTGTCAAATTGGCTCTACTTTCTTTGGTTTGCTTTTCCTATGCCTCAGTGGTATTCTCTGTAAAATGGGTTGAGTTGAGTTTCTAGGCTTTGGACAACTACAGGAAATAAATTAATATTTTAAGTGTCACCAGGTTTTTTTTTTAATTTTTAAAAAGGTGACAGACAAGCATTAGGTTTTATCAGTGCCTTAATAGCAATTTATTAAGCCCAAACCTTCAGGATTTCCTTAAGAATATGTGATCTCCTTTGCCTGATTACATCTTTGAGTTTTGTAAAAGTTGATAATGGATGAAATCGTACTTAACAGCTTCATAAACCAAGGATTCTGCACATTTAAATGTTCTTCACTCTTATTATCTTAACTAATGAATTTTGCCAGGCATCTCTGTTATAGCTGTGTGATTTATAAAGATTATATTTACTTTTTCTCCTTCTAAGAACCTAATGAGACCAAATTGGTTGCATGTAATCAGACACCGGCCTTTCTCATCTCTTCGGGTTTTATTTACGAAGGCTTATTAGAGCAAACGCGCTGGGTAATGTGCAGCGAGAGCTAGGTTCTGCCTAATGATCCCAAACAGCTAACACAGAATGCACATAATGAAATGACAGTCCGGCTACAAATGCGGGCAGGGAAGGAGATGCAGGCAGGGCTACTGCTAAAATCCTTACCTTGGCAGAATGCCTGTTAACAGGCTTCGACCTAAGAACACACACTGAACCTGAGACATGGAGGGTTGGGTTCTGTTTCCCAGCCATGTAGGACTTGGTAGAAGGACTATGTGTAAAGGGTCCGTGCAGAATGACGTACGATGAAGTGGCCAAGATTGGAGAGCCAATTCATAAGCTAGAGGAGGCAATTCATTAGGCGACTTTCACCACCTACAATTAAAATGAGCACTTAGTACCAATATGGGGATTTTCCTTTTTAGAGGCAACTGGATGGAGTTTGTCACTTGTCCATCCTCTCTTAAGATATAAATAAACAAAGCATTACGCTGGCCTGGTTACCTATCATCAACGCTGTCATGACTGCCTGTCATTGACAGCCTTTAATGCAGAACATCTTCATGCCTTCCTTAATATCACATTCCTTTAATCCTAATTCCTTTATTCCTAAGATGTATTGATCATCTCATTAGATGCTGAAAAAGCTTTCGACAAAATACATCATCCCTTCATGATAAAGGGCTTGGAGAGAGCAGGGATACAAGGAATAGACTTAAACATAAGAAAGGTAATATACAGCAAGCCAACAGCCAACATCAAACTAAATGGAGAGAAACTCAGCGATCCCACTGAAGTCAGGAATGAGACAAGGTTGTTCACTCTCTCCATATCTATTCAATATAGTTCTTGAGGTCTTAGTTAGAGCAATAAGACAACAAAAGGAGATCAAGGGGATATAAATCAGAAAAGAAGAAGTCTAACTCTCACTATTTACTGATGATAAGATAGTTTACATAAGCGACCCCAAAAATTCTACCAAGGAACTTCTACAACTCAGAAACACCTTGAGTAACACAGGATACAAGATTAACTCAAAACAGTCAGTAGCCCTCTTTACACAGATGATAAATGGTCTGAGAAAGAAATCAGAGAAATATTACCCTTCACAATAACCACAAATAGCATAAAATATCTTGGAGTAACTCTAACCAAACAAGTGGAAGACTTGTATGACAAGAACTTTAAATCTTTGAAGAAAGAAATTGAAGAAGACACCAGAAAGTGGAAAGATCTCCCATGTTCTTGGGTAGGTAGAATTAACATAGTAAAAATGGCAATCTTACCAAAAGCAATCTACAGATTCAATGCAATGCCCATCAAAATCCCAGCAAAATTCTTCTCAGACTTCGAAAGAACAATATTCAACTTCATATAGAAAAGCAAAAAGCCCAGGGCAGCCAAAACAATCCTGTACAATAAAGGAACTTCTAGAGGCATCACCATCCCTGACTTCAAACTCTACTACAGAGCTACAGTACTGAAAACAGCTCGGTATTGGCATAAAAACAGACAGAAGGAGCAATGAAAATGAATCAAAGACACAGATATTAATCTACACACCTATGAACACCTGATTTTTGACAAAGAAGAAAAATTATAAAATGGAAAAAAAGAAAGCATATTTGACAAATGGTGCTGGCATAACTGGATATCAACATGCAGAAGAATGCAAATAGCTCCTATCTATCACCACGCACAAAACTCAAGTCCAAATGGATCAAAGACCTCAACATAAAGTCAGCCGCACTGACCCTCATAGAAGAGAAAGTGGGAAGTACACTTGAACGCATTGGCACAGGAGACCACTTACTAAATAAAACCCCAGTAGCACAGACACTGAAAGAAACAATTAATAAATGGGACCTCCTGAAACTGAAAAGCTTCTGTAAAGCAAAGGACACGGTCAACAAGACAAAACGACAGCCTACAGAATGGGAAAAGATCTTCACCAATCCGACATCAGACAGAAGACTGATCTTCAAAATATACAAAGAACTCAAGAAATTGGTCATCAAAAGAACAAATAATCCAATAAAAAAATGGAATACCGACCTAAGCATAGAACTCTCAACAGAGGAATCTAAAATGGCTTAAAGACACTTAAGGAAATGCTCAACATCTTTAGCCATCAGAGAAATGCAAATCAAAACAACTCTGAGATTCCATCTTATACCTGTAAGAATGGCCAAGGTCAAAACACTGGTGACAACTTATGCTGGAGAGGTTGTGGGGTAAAGGGAACTCTCCTGCATTGCTGGTAGGAGTGCAAGCTGGTACAGCCCCTTTGGATGTCAGTGTGGCGATTTCTCAGAAAATTAGGAAACAACCTTCCTCAAGACCCAGCAATACCATTTTTGGGTATATATCCAAAGGATGCTCAATCGTACCACAAGGACATGTGCTCAACTTTGTTCATAGCAGCATTGTCTGTCATAGCCAGAACCTAACTGACCCCTGACTGAAGAATGGATAAGGAAAATGTGCTACATTTATACAATGAATTACTACACAGCAGAAAAAAATAACATCTTGAAATTTGTAGGCAAATTGATTGATCTAGAAAACATCATATTGAATGAGGTAACCCAGACCCAGAAAGACAATTATAACATGTACTCACTCATAAGTTGTTTTTAAACATAAGGCAAAGAAAACCAGCTCACAAATCACAATCCCAGAGAACCTAGACAACAGTGAGGACCCTAAGAGAGACATACATGGCTCTAATCTACATGGGAAGTAGAAAAAGACAAGGTCTCCTTAGTAAATTGGGAGCATGGGGGACATTGGGGGAAGGTTGGAGGGGAGGAGAAAGGATGGAAGGGGAGCAGAGAAAAAGGTATAGCTCAATAAAATCAATAAAAAAAAGAAAAAAAGAGATATGTTTCAATTTGAGCAGTAGAACACTGAACCGATTGGTTTTTCTAATTTAATGCAGAATTCCCCAAAGATGAGGGATAGCTTGATGTTTTCCTAGATAGCAACTTTAAATATTTTGAATCCTCTACAATATTCTACTGCTTTGATTACATGGAAATTTATAAAACTTTGCCAAGCCATGTCTGAAACCATTTATACACTTATTTCCTCTCTGTACTACCTGCTGGTGTGATGTATTTGGTGAGTTTATTTTCCTCCATAAAGTTGCAGAGTGTCCCCTTTGACTGGTATTTTGAAATTTGGTACATAAATCGCTTTGTCTTCCATTACTGGAGATTTTATAGTTTAACACGGAGTTCCCTGTTTACTTCATATTTCAGGCATCCAATACCAGACCTTGGGCATCTAGGTGGCTTGTGAAGCATTCTCTTTAGGATATCACACCAGGAGAGCAATGTTGGGCATGTATTTATTCATTTCCTCTTTTTCTGAACTATGCCAAACTAGTTCAGGATAACCAAAAGTAGGAGATGACAGTGATTATGAAATCAGAGACCTCCAGAGGACAATATTATTATAGAATGAAGAAAACCAGGCTCAAAGGAGTGAGGGAAGCTGCTCAAGGTCATGCTGCTAAATAAAAAGGGATACGAATTGAGCTGGACCCTCAGAGTAATGTATTTTCCAGACTTACTGAAGTTCCACTTGGAAACTCTTGTTTCTCTGCTACCAATATGTAGCCCTAAATTCTCATAGTCACAGGCTTCTAGGGTCACTTTGCGATGCAGGCCAGTCTTTTCCAGGGTTCTTCTTTGCTTGCTTTTGTATCACCCACACCTATGAAGGTGTTTCACACTTACCAGGCACCTGGTGCCTCAGAGGTGCTTCCTATATCCCTAGGGCTTGCCATGATTACTAAAGCCGCCTTCATGGGCTGTTCTTGCATTTCCCAGTGGGCTTTTCAGCTGTTGCTGAATTGCCTCAACCTATTATACAGTCCTGTGTCAGGATTTCTTGTCTGATATCACTGTGTTGGGGGTCTTGGGTCCCTAAGGATAACAGTTTGATTGGTTATCCATTCTTAAGAGAGATACTCAGGATACCAAATTCTCAAGTTCCCCCCCCCTTCTTTTCTTCTTCTCTGAATTACATAGAGAGTGAATATTTGGGAGTTGAATATCTGGGGGTTCACAAGTTATCACTCTGGCAGGGAGGCTTTTCTCAGGGTTCACCGTTTGCTAATGCTGACTGGGTTGGCAGCTGGTCTTTTGTGTCTTATTCTAATCCCAACTTTGGCAGAGCTACAACTCCCCCATTCTGAGATCACGGAGGAATGCATGGGGCAAAAATGATCACGGATATCACTATACATAGGGTCCATTCATAAACAGCCTGGCCATGCCAGTATGAGAATTCCCCAAACAAGAATGCACAAGGCAGAGGGGAGGGACCAAGGAAGGCGAGCTTTGTTTTACAAGTGTGTTATAACCTATCGCTCATTTTTTTTATTGTGTCTCCTTTCCCACAGCTTCTGCTTCACTTTCCCTCATTTTATCCTGTTTTATGGTTTTTAATCTCTTTTCTCTGTTGTTCCCTTTGAACCTCTTGCAGTTACCTCTTTGGCTCATTTTTTCTTGGACATTACATCATCCCAGAGAAGTTTCCCCTGGTGAACTTTCTCCAGTTCTCTGCCTGTTTTAGCTGTCTTTGCCTGTTTCCCCATTTGCTTGTGCTGTTTGAGACCTCAAATTTGAATTTGAAGGGAACCTTTACTCCTTTTTGCATGAAAGTCTATAAGATGTCATTCCAGGGCTTGGAGATCACCTTCCCTCCATACTGAAGCTTTTGAGCCTGAAAGAATTCATTCCCCAAGCACCTTAGACCCACCCTTATGGGTATCTTCTTATAACAATGGCACAAATTATAACTGGCATGGCATTTTGCAGTTTGCCAGGTGTCTTTATAGGCCTTGCTTTCAAGTAAGCTATTTGACATGCCTGCTCTATAAAGTTTCCAACACTGGTCAATCCTACTTCTGTAAGCTCAGAGGTAAGTGATGCCTTGAATTCCTTTTACCATGTTGTGTAGAAGTTCCCTGCACACAATAGACACTCAGCTTTCACAACGGGCTTGTAAATTTAAGTCCTTATCTGAGATGGGCCTAGTACAGCCTTATTCTATTTTTGGAAAGTCAGCATGGAACACTAGAATTTACAAAAACGTTCATCGTTTGTTTTGTAGAAGAATTTATCACAGGATGTATAGCCCTCTCCTTAGAGAATTTAGTATATATTTATTTTATATGCCAATTTAATTGGTATGGAAAATAAAAACAGATTTGACTCAGAGTCAAATTGATAGCATAGAAAATTACATGAGTTTTGATTAGTGACTTCTGACCTGATAGTATGTCATGGACAGAGATGACTTTGTCATCTAGTAGGTGTATAATGACACTTTGGTCAACAGTGGACCACATAAATGGTGGTCCATGAGAGTCTAGTAACACCACAGGCATCTTGTGTGTGTGTGTGTGTGTGTGTGTGTGTGTGTATGTGTGTAACTAACTTAACTCCCTGTACTGTTTGAAGTTCACCCAGTGATATAATTGACCAGTGGCGTATTTCCCAGTGTGTCTCCATAGCTAAGCCATATGTTACTATGTTATGAATCATAAGTTCTAAATTTGCAGAAAGGTAAAGATAGAAAATATGGAGGGAAGGAACAATGGTCCTTCAGGGTTTTACCTAGACTGTCAAATCTAAAATCTGTCCTATGGCAACTAACCAGAAGGAACTGCATTCGTGTCCCACATTCTCCCATCAGCCCTCTCTTCTTCTGTCATAAGCACACAGGCTTGCTTTCAACCGGGAAGGGGACAGCCCCAGTACCATCATGGCCTTGCTGGTGACCTTCCTCAACCTCGTTTTGACTGCTATTCTAAGTTCCCAGAGATTCATTCCATGCTCCAGAGGTCACTTTTCCCATGGCCATGGCACTGTTCCTGCACCTCAAGGCAGGGCCAGGAAGTTTACCAGCTCCTTGAGCTGGCCCCGCCTCTTGCTTAGCCCAGCTAGGGGGGGAGAATGAACCTTCCTTGGCTCTCTCTCTTTCTTCGAAGGGAAACAGCCAACCTTAGTCTGCTCTTTTCTCTCTCCCGCTCTTGAAAGCCAATTTCCTGCTTCAATCTTATTCTTATGAATAGAAACACAGAGCCTGCATGGAGAATGAGAAACTACTGTATCATAGGAAGCAATCACACAGAACACAAAAAGCCATTCAAAGTAATTAAACTACTCCCATCCCCTTTCCTATATTTCTTTTCAGCTCTGCTCTGATGGGCTGTTTATCTTTGCCACCACAACAGCCTCAGCAGCCGCAGTGGCGGCAGGCGGAAACGCAAGCCATTTTCTGCAGGGGCTCACGCCGAGAGGGCAGAATTAAGACAAACACTTTCACTCTTGACTGCCAGAGCATTTTAGCTTCCGAAAAACAAGGGAAACAAACGCCATCACACCCCCCCTCCGCGGTCCCCCGACGACCCCGCTTCCTCTCCTCCCCCCCCTCGTCCCGGACAGAAATAAAAAAATAAAGACCTTGGGGTGGCTGTGGGAGAACTTTGAGATGGGTTTCCGCTTGTCAGAGGGAGGGAAAGGAGTTGGCTTTGGTAGGGAGGTGGGGGTCTTTGTAGGCTCTGGAAGCCTTTGTTCTCTTCAGCTGTGCTTGGGAGACGCAGCTCTGCTCCCAGCTGCGCAGAAGCTTGCAAGCCTCGAAGAAAAGTGTCTGAGACTGGCAATGGCCCAGGAGGGGACAGCTGGGTAGAGAACTGGCACCACAGGTTCAGAGTGATCAGGGATGAGTTAACGGGGCGCCCCTTGATAATACCTGCAGAGACTGTCTTTCCAGGGCAGCTGCTCAAAGAGGAAGCTGAGAGGTTGGTCTGAGGGCTCTTTAAATCGGACAAGAGAATGTTTGCGGTGGCTGCTTCAGCCAAGGGGGCGGGGCGGGGGCGGGGCTCTTGAGGTAGCTTCAAGAGTTGGGGAAAAGAAGGGGAAGACTTGGAGGGGCTGAATAGCATCTACTCTGCCACTTGCCCGGTGTCACATATGCAGCTGGGAGGTCTGTTGTGTTGTGAGTGGACTTCAGTCAGAACAGGTACTGTTGGGACTTTGGCGAGAGTACTCGAGAGAGTTGCCTACAAAAGAGCTTCCAAGCACTCCATAAGCCATTTCTCAAGAACTGCACTTCTTAGATGGGAAAAGAGAGGTGTTGAAAAGAACCTGTTGGAAGAACTCACCACAGATGGCATGCTTATTGCAAATCTGAAAGGTGGGAGCCGGAGGGTCTGGAGTTTGAGGTAAATGTGAGCTTCATAGAAAGACCCTGTCAACACACTCACATGAACACACACACACACACACACACACACACACACACACACACACACACACACACACACACACACTCCCTACCAGAAAACCCTACTCAAACAAAATCACCATCACCGCCTGGACCCTACCAGGAAGCTACAGGCTTCCTGGGGAGCAGGCTGAGCGACTTCTGCTTCTAAACAAACCCCTTAGAGGCCATCACTCTTACCCTGACTACGCAATATTTTATGGGTTTCAAGAAGCTTTCCAGAGACTGGTTTCAGGCTTTTTTTTTTTCTGAAGGTGGTTTGAAGATAAAAATGGACAATAAGCAAGCGGTGTGTGCACCTCAACCTTCATGTAACACCCACAATTTGAACTTTCTTCTGGGTGCTGCTCCCTCTCTGCGACAGCCATATTTCCCATGGTGGGGTTGGCATCCTCGTTTAAGAAAATGCCACTTTCAAGAGACTCCAGTGGCTCTGTGTTGCATCCCGGGGCAGTCCCACTAGCCCTGCCTGGAGAGTCCTGCTTGGTTCAGTCGGGAGAGCTGGCACCTTGCCCATTCTGCAGTGAGAGGCCTGCACTGTTCCAGCAGGCTTGTTTTGCATCTGTCATTATCTTTTGTATGCAAGGAGGCTTAATGTGCAATAAATGTAAATGGGCAACGCATATTCTGTGTTTTATTAACTCTCATTGAGCCTCTTGGTGCCAGCAACTGCTCTGCCTCACCAGGATGCACCAGAGAGAACTTTTTCTACTGCGTGTGCCATCTCACTTAGGAAACCTGTTTTCCTCAGGGTCTGCACCACTGTTGGGCACTCTTCTAGCTTTTGGGTGATGGCACACCCACGTTTCTGAGGCTGTTTAGTGCAACTATCACCCAGATGAGGGAGCAGAGGACCAAAGCATTTGTTGCTCGTCCTACGTGTGAACATAGAAAGAGGCATAGCCCTGAAAACATACAGAGTTCAGGTAAAATCAAATGCTGCCACTTAGATAGGAGCATAAGTACTTAACCCCTACGCAAACACTTCTAAAAGACCCAGTCTTGTAATAATTTCATTCACTTGCAAAAGTGTTCAATATTCTAAATGAAATGATAATTCAATTTATTCTCTCAGTAGGAATCCTTCTAAGGTATAAGGGATCCGGGACTGTGTCTACCCAAAAGGAAATTGAGTCTGTGGGGGTCATGGCCAGAGATTCCAGGGGTATCACCATTCAAGTCACCGGGTTTAATGGACTTCTGTAAAGAGTTACCTTATTACTAGGGTTGCTTCAGTGAATGCAGAGAAATTGTCATCCTCACTTTTCAGTGAGAACTCAGACTAGCAAATCGATGGAGAATGCATTTTCTAGGAGAGAGCAAATCCATTAAGGCAAAGCTGTGGATGCACACAGGAGTGCAGAGAACTCCCAGGCACAGTAGTGCAAAGGTGCTTCTTTACATGCTTGACAAGGTCTTAAATGAAGAGACTTGCAGGTTTTATTTATTTAGTTTACAGATAGGGTATTGTAAAGTAGTCCTGGCTTATCTTCCAGCTAGAGCCGCATTCTGGCTTAGGCTCCAGAGTGCTGTTGTTACTGGCATGTGCCACCACCATGCCTGGCTGTGTTTAGGCACTTTTGGACAGAGCCTTAGATCTGCCCTAAAATGGTTGTGATGTCTTCTGAGTCACTGGTAAGGAAAGAAGATGAGCACAGAAGTGTGGCAGGGCACCCCAAACTCTGAGTGTCGATTGCCAGCATTCTACCCCTTCCTAGCACTGATCACACATACAATTCAAAGAATTTTACCCAGGCATTAATGGAGTTTCTGCCCTACAGTCAACTTTGTCCTGAACACAGGGTTTGCGCACAAGTGGAAAACCGCACACCACCTTAGGTGACAGAACCAGAACTCAGATCTCCTAAAATACTGCCCCAAATCACCAGGTTGTTGTGTGTCTATGATACCCAAATGGGATTTGTGGTTTGACTTGGGTGTTGTCTTCAAGATACCCAAGCACAGGAAAACACTCTAAAGTCTGAAAAAGTTCAGGGTCTGAAACACTTCTGGTTTCAAGCATGTGCGACATACTGAAATCAGATAGAATTTATGCATCCCATCATGAGGCAACTCAAAGGACATAGCTCGTTGCTTCCTGGTGTTCTTCACTGAGCTGGGCTAACTTCACACATCCATTTTAGAATATTTCATCCACAACATCCATAGTTGCTTCAGTTCCTCCTCAGCTCCTGGCAACCAATAATCAACTCTCTGTCTCCCTAGATTTGCTTATTCTGGAATTTCAATTAAATGGAATCATATAACATGTAGTCTTTTCTGACTGACTTCTTTAGTATAACGCTTTCTTGCCTACGTTATAACACATATATGTCAGCATTTATTTTATTACCAAATATTCCAGTGTGTGAATTGGTGGGAATTTGAGTTGTGCATATATTTTAGCTGTTCTGGTAATACCACTATGAATATTTATGTAAAAGTTCTTGTGTGGTCATATGTTTGACTCCTTTAGGCATATACCTAGGAGTAGCATTGCTGAACTATATGGTAACTGTGATGGTTAATATTGATCATCAGCCTGATCTGATCTAGAATCACTTAGGACACAGCTTCTAGTCATGCTTGGAAGGGGTTACCTGGTTCAGGTCAACTTCAGAGAGAAAACTCATTCTAACAGTGGGTTTTACCATTCCCTCGGCTTGGGTTCTGAACTACATAGAAAGGAGAAAGCTCTTTGGGCACTAGTGTTCACCACCCTCTGCTTCCCAACTGTGAGTAAGATGTGACCAGCTGCCTCAAACTCCCACCACATGACTTCCCCACCACAATAAACTGTCCACCTTTGAACTCTAACCTGAAAACAAATGCTCCCTCCTTTAAGTTTTCCTATGGGTATGTTAGCACACCAAGGAGACAAGCAATTAAAACAGGAACTCTGTGTTTAACATTTAAAAGTCATTTTTATTTTAAAATTTTTGATTAACATGAATCAAATATATACATTACGTTGTGCCCATAGTGGTACAGTGTTTATTTTGTATGTGGGAGGCTCTGGGTTAATTTCCCTAGATGGCAAAAACTAAACAAGCAAACACATAGTAATGGGCTTCAGTGTAGTATTTCAATGCTTGCACACACGAATGCTGATTGTGCTCAGCCTGTCTGTTTTCATCAACCCACCTCCACTTCCCAACTGCTAGTAATCTACATGCAGGCTAACATTTTTGTTAGCTTACAAATATGAGAAAGGACATGCGAGCCTTTCTTTCTTTGTCTGACAATTAGCCGAATTCACCAATTCCATGCATTTTCTGGCAAGTGAGAGTTTTATTCTTCTTTATGGTTGAATACCATTTCTCTCTCTCTCTCTCTCTGTTTGTATGTATATGTGTTTGTGTGTGTGTATGTGTGATGTGTGGGTAGGCACACACCTCCCATATCATGTGTATGAGTGTGGATGTCAGAGGTCAACCGTGAGTCTCAGTCCTTGTCTTCCACCTTGTTTACCTAGGGGCTCTTCTATGTTTTTCAGATGTGTCCAACAGGCTAGCTAGCTTGATAGCTTCCGTGGATTCTGCAGTCTCTGCCTTCCATCTCATTGTAGGATCACTGAGATTTTAGACCCAAGCATACACTGAGTTTTTATGTGGATTCTGGAGGTACGGCCCCCAATCCCTATGTTTGTGCAGCACCTCTGTACCCAGGGAACCATTTCCCCAGTCCTTTCTATAGATCTTGCAGAACTGATAAAGTGTTTATCAGACTGGCTGTAGTATTTTACGCTGATACCAACAATTTATGGGTTTCATTATTTTCCACATCTTTATCATTTTGTTACCATTTGTTTTTTATTCTATCAGGAATCATTTGACATCTTTGTGGCTTGAGGTAACTTTTTGCTAACAGAACAATGCTTAAACATCTTTGCATGTGCTTCTTGCCACTTGTACATCGCCTTTGGAAACATGTCTTTTAAGATCCTTTGCCTGTTTTTAAGTGGGACCACTTATCTTTTTTGATTGTTGAATTTTGAGAGTGATTTTTATATTGAAGATACAAATTCCTTTTTTACAATTTTGAAATATCTTTCTTCATTCTGAATTGGAAATTTTTATTATCTTGATGTGTTCCTTATAGCTCAAAATTTAAAAAAATTGTTAAGACCCAATTTATTTACCTTTTCTTTGTTATTTGTGCTCTTCTTGACAAATATGAGGGGTAGCTCTTGATGAAGAGGAGTAAAGTGCTCCTACCCCAGCACAGGAAGGGTGCACTAGGGTGAGGCTGAGGTATCAGAAGGTAGAGCAACCCTGCTGAGGGAAGTTTTCACTGCCTCATCAGGCAGACAAGTTCCTACCTGTCCTATGGAAGGCTGTGCTTTTAAAGGCTTCTCTGGTTAAACATATTTTATACTCATACAAGTATTTTGTTTGCACATATTATATTTTCATTTGAGGAAAGAGGAAGCGTTTAAGTCATATATTCACCTCTTACTCTATCATGTCAACTGTGATTTGATTTAAATAAGGCTTTTCTGCCTCGAATGTAAAGTTTCTTCAGCTTGAGAATTAATTTCATGATGTTCTTTTCTGTAGGAGGCCAATCTGTGCCCTCCCAGCTGTCCTTGTGCAGAGCTCATGAGGGCTTAACCTCTGTTCTCTGGTGACTGAAAGCTGTCAGTGGCTTTGTGTTTGGAAGAAGCAAGGTCAAAACATGTGCAAATTAAATAGGAAAATTAAAATAGAAAATTAAATTCAAACACTTGGAGGGTTTGGTGTAGTATGTTTGAGAACTATTTTGTGTCAATAGTAGTATGGAGTAAATAAAATTATTTCACATCCTTTGAAATACACTGATACATATTATATATACATATAAATGTGTTTATATATGTGTATGTATATATGTTTGTGTATGTATATATGTATGTATATGCACTACTTGGTAGAAGTTTTCAAAGGGAAAATGTTAAAAACAAAGTCAATGTTTTTAACTCATTTTTAAAAATTGTTTTTTTTTGAGCTATATATTTTTCTTCACTCCCCTCCCTTCTTCTTTCCTCCCCTTCTACCTTCTTCCATGATCCCCATGCTCCGAATTTACTCAGGAGATCTTGCCTTTTTCTACTTCCCGTGTAGATTAGATCCATGTATGTCTCTCTTAGGGTCTTCTTTGTTGTCTAGGTTCTCTGGGGTTATCAATTGTAGGCTGATTTTTCTTTGTTTTATGTTTAAAAGACACTTATGAGTGATTACATATGATATTTGTCTTTCTGGGTCTGGGTTACCTCGCTCAATATGGTGTTTTCTAGATCCATCCATTTTCCTGCAAATTTCAAGATGTTCGTTGTGTAGTACTCCATTGTGTAAATGTACCACATTTTCCTTATCCATTTTTTTTTGTTGAGGGACATTTAGGTTGTTTCCAGGTTCTGGCATACAAATAATGCTTCTATGAACATAGTTGAGTTCATGTCCTTGTGTATGTTTGAGCATCCATTAGGTATATACCCAAAAGTGTTATTGCTAGGTCTTGAGGTAGGTTGTTTCCTAATTTTCTGAGAAATTGCCACACTGACATCCAAAGGGACTGTACCAGTTTGCACTCCCACCAGCAATGCAGGAGTGTACACTTTACCCCACATCCTCTCCAGCATAAGTTGTCACCAGTATTTTTGATATTGGCCATTCTTACAGGTGTAAGATGAAATCTTAGAGTTGTTTTGATTTGCATTTCTCTGATGACTAAGGAAGTTGAGCATTTCCTTAAGTGTCTTTCAGCCATGTTAGATTCTTCTGTTGAGAGTTCTCTGTTTGGGTCTGTATTCCATTTTTTTTTATTGGATTATTTGTTCTTTTGATGACCAATTTTTTGAGTTCTTGTATATTTTGGAGATCAGACCTCTGTCTGATGTGGTGTTAGTGAAGATCTTTTCCCATTCTGTAGGCTGTCGTTTTGTCTTGTTGACTGTGTCGTTTGCTTTACAGAAGCTTTTCAGTTTCAGGAGGTCCCATTTATTAATTGTTTCTCTCAGTGTCTGTGCTGCTGGGGTTTTATTTTAGGAAGTGGTTTCCTGTGCCAATGCGTTCAAGTATATTCTTCTATGAGGGTCAGTGTGGCTGACTTTATGTTGAGGTCTTTGATCCATGTGGACTTGAGTTTTGTGCATGGTGATAGATATGGAGCTATTTGCATTCTTCTACATGCTGATATCCAGTTATGCCAGCACCATTTGTCAAATATGCTTTCTTTTTTCCATTTTATAATTCTTCTTCTTTGTCAAAAATCAGGTATTCATAGGTGTGTGGATTGATATCTGAGTCTTTGATTCACTTTCATTGGCCCTCCTGTCTGTTTTTATACCAATACCAGTCTGTTTTCAGTACTGTGGCTCTACAGAGTGTAGTAGAATTTGAAGTCAGGGATTGTGATGCCTCTAGAAGTTCCTTTATTGTACAGGATTGTTTTGGCTGTCCTGGGTTTTTTGTTTTTCCATATGAAGTTGAGTATTGTTCTTTCGAGGTCTTTGAAGAATTTTGCTGGGATTTTGATGGGCATTGCATTTAATTGCTTTTGGTAAGATTGCCATTTCTACTGTAGGACCCTCACCCCTTATTTTCAAAGGGGCGAGAAGAAATTTCCTAGCAGAATATTTTCCCAAAAAGATAGTGGCCTTCCCCTCTCCCACCGGGAGATTCTGAGCACAAGGTCACTTAGCTCAGCCCAGCCAGCCACCTGGTACAGGCTGATAAAGATGGCTTAACTCAGGAACAGTGGCCTTGCTCTAAGAACAAGGATAAAGCTGACTTAGCAGAATGGGAGGGAGCAAAAGTTCTTGCACCCATGCCAAAGCAGCTTCAAAGAGTCTCTTTGTAGTTATGCCTTTAAAAGCTTACCCCCCAGAGGAGATACAACTCCTCTCTCTACCTTGCTCTAATGGGGATGGAGATGAATTCCACACATGTTTGTATTATGCTGATTAAACCCTGCTTATTAAAGTCTGGGCCTCTCTGGTGGTCTCTCTCTGGGGGTCATAATCTGGGCACAACACTACTATGTTAATTCTGCCTACTCAAGAACATGAGAGATCTTCCCATTTTTTAGTGTCTTCTTCAAGTTCTTTCTTCAAAGATTTAAAGTTCTTGTCATACAAGTCTTCCACTTGTTTAGTTAGAGTTATTCCAAGATATTTTGTTATTCGTGGCTATTGTGAAGGATGATATTTCTCTGATTTCTTTCTCAACCCATTTATCATCTGTATAAAGGAGGGCTACTCATTTTTTTTTAGTTAATCTTGTATCTTGTCACATTACCCAAGGTGTTTATGAGTTGTTAAAGTTCCTTGGTAGAATTTTTGGGGTCACTTATGTAAACTATCATATCATCATCAAATAGTGAGAGTTTGACTTCTTCTTTTCTGATTTGTATCCACTTGATCTCCTTTTGTTGTCTTATTGCTCTAACTAGAATCACAAGTACTATATGGAGAGAGTGGACAACCTTGTCTTGTTCCTGATTTCAGTGGGATTTTTGGGAGTTTCTCTCCATTTAGTTTAATGTTTGCTGTTGGCTTGCGGTATATTGCCTTTATTATGTTTAGATATGTTCCTTGTATTCCTGATCTTTCCAACACCTTTATCATAAAAGGATGTTGTATTTTGT
The DNA here is from genome assembly GCA_004026605.1 of Ondatra zibethicus. NCBI lineage: Eukaryota > Metazoa > Chordata > Mammalia > Rodentia > Cricetidae > Ondatra > Ondatra zibethicus. Next base: position 30,109 of record PVIU01009798.1, on the reverse strand, counting down.
CAAAGGCTTTTTCAGCATCTAACGAAATGATCATGTTGTGTTTTGTTTTTTTATTCAGTTTGTTTATATGGTGGATTACATTGACAGATTTTCATATGTTGAGCCATCCCTGCATCTCTGGGATGAAGCTGACTTGATTACAGTGGGTGGTGTTTTTGATGTGTTCTTGGTCAACTAATTTTCATTTTATTTCATATTTATCAGTGTTTTGCTTGCATGTATGTCTGTTTATCATATGCATGTCTGGTGTTTACAAAGGTAAGAAAGAGGGCTTGGAATATCTTGGAATGGGAGTTACAGATGTTTGAGAGTTGCCATATGGGTGCTGGGGTTCGAACCTAGGTTCTCTGGAAGAGCAGCAAGTGCTCTTAACTGCTGACTCATTTCTCCAGCCTCAGAATGTGTTTAAAATCAGTACCTGCTCTATGGTCATGAGCATACCTGTTGTAGTCTGCGTTATGAGAAGCAGAGACCTCAAATTGTATGCACGAGTGATGGATTAGTTTATGTTCATCAGAGAGACAGAACCAAGAGAGCATATGAAGGCAAGAAACTGGCTCATGGTATATTGAAAGCAGGAAAATAACAAAATCACAGTGTATGAGCCGGGGAGTCAGTAATACTGATGATGTAGTTCCAGACTGAATCAGATGGCCTGAGAGGCAGAAAAGTTGATGCTGTCAGTTCCAGCCAAGTCCAAAGTCAGGAGAAGACCATATAGCAGCTAGGAAACAGTCATCAACTCCACTCTGTTCTGTTTAGATCTTCAGCTGCATGGAGGACACTCATGCACATGGGGGAGGGCAATCTGAGTGTCCCAGTCTCACAGTTCAAATATTTATTTCATCTAGAAACGATTGTCAGAGATGCCCCCAGAAGAATGTTTAACCAGATATCTGGGTATCACACAGTCCAGTCAAGGTGACACATACAATTAACCATCCCAAGAGTATTATTAAAGCTTACCTTCATTTTTTTTCACTACAATCTCTAGAAAATAACTTCTTAAAATTATATGGAGTAGACAATGGGGTAATGTGATACCATACGTTTATATATCAGGATGCTGAAGCAACCTAAGGAAAGAAGTGTTTCAAGGTGACAGGGTAAATTTTAATCTGATCTTGCTCGCACACCTACTCTGCCAACATCTGAGACCACTCCTTATTATAGATTCACATAATTGGGTAAGGTTGAAACAGTGCCCAGGATTCAGGGCAGGAGATGAATCTGCTAATCCTTTCAGTGGGCAAGCGGGCTCTCCTTCTGTACACATTTGGGAGACCAAGCTCTCGAGGCAGTGATTGCTAGTGGTCCTGAATTTAATTATTACCAACTCTTGCATTAATAACGGGAAATGCAGCTTCAGCAGGCCAAGAACGTAGCCTTCAATCTGTTCCCAGGCTTAGAAATCACAGCACCTTCAGATGGGAAGGACTCTTCATATCACTAGTGTTGCCATTTTGGAAATGCCAATGACTGCTCAGTGTGTCCCAGGGAAGGTTTTGGCTCTGGGATGTGAAGTGAGAGATGACATTCTCTCTGCAAGCCAGTGCACAGCGTGGCTGCTCTTTCTGCCCTTCTATCTGTATCTTTCAGAAAAAAAGAATATTTTCAGCTTTTCTGGCAGCTGAATGCTAAATTGTACTTATTATAAGATGTTAAAGGGTTCCATAAACAGAGAGCCAGGAAAAATAGTTGGTAAAAGAAAAGTATAGTTAAATAAGAAATAGTTCAGAGGAGAGGGCCAGAGAGGCAGTGCACAGTAGGACATGGGTGACACTATATCAGGTAACTCTTACCTCTTATTCCCCTCAGTGAATGTATGGGATGTATGTAGGGGTCTATGAAAACAAGGCAGCCAGCTAACATGGTCACCCAGTCAATTAGCACAGTCTTCTTTACAGGCTTGTTCTCTGAGGTGTCTATAAATTATACAGGATATGAGTCTATGGTTTGGGTCAGGTCAAAACCTTAAAGTCATGCAGTTTTCTATCATGGTCATGTTAAAATAGAGAAGCAATCCTTTCTACAAGTGTGTTTATTTGTTTGTGTGTGTGTGTAAATTCTAAGATTTTTTAACCCAGGCCTTGGGCATGTTAGTCTAGTGCTCAGTCTCCAAATTTCTTCCTTTCTGGTTTAACACAGCACAATTTGGGGTCAGGAGAAAATAGACCCAATGATGATGACTGCTTTCAACAAGACAAACCTGGGATGTGAGCAAGAGGCTAAAACACTTTTTCTTACATGTTTTCAAACCAAGAGAACAATTTGAGCCTAATCCCAGTCCTGTCTCCTTCAATCATAGGAAGACACTGTTTGAACTCCCTTGCAGCATGTGGTTATTATCGTTATTATTTCTACCTTTTAAATCTGATAATACAACTATTTCAGTGGTCTCTATAAGACAACAAACTTTGTATGTGTTTTTCAAATGAATTACTGTGTACCCAATTCAGCTTGAACCATAATATATTGCATTATGAGTAAGAGAAAGAATTAAGACTCTTAAAGAGACAATATATTCTAAATCCTGGAAGCTGAGTTGAATTTCAAGACAGTCATTTTTTTAAGCAAAAGTTTTCTTAATCATTTACTACTTATGTTTATATTATATGAAGGAAAAAGTTAAACATTTGGATACTTTTGTTCCACATCAATTAGTGTGACAAATATCTTTTATTCTATATCTTAAAGTTTGTCTTGTGAAACATGCCATGCATGCAACCAGGTCAGTGAAATGAATCCACAAGGGGAAAGAACAACATGACACAAATCTCCATATCTTCTCTCAGCCTGGTTATTCAGTACACTCAACCTAGAGGCTGCTATATATGTTCCCTTTAAACAGCCTACCACACATCCTTCTTCAACCACTGGCCAGGGAGTGAATTATTCTCTTGCTGTTGTTTATACAACAATATTGCTTTGTATCTTTATTAGTGCACACCTGTGCACTAATAGCAAAGAAGGTGTTCTCTGGTGTCTTCTAAATCATTTACAATAATGTTCTTGACTGTTGTACTCTAGCTGTCCTCACTCCCCCTGACCGACAGTGGAACTTCTTGTGGTCTGTAATTGACAAGGATGTTTGTGTTCTTTCTGGCTGGTGGTTTTCCACAGAAGCAGTAGAGGTATAGAAGGTTTTAGCTGGGGCAAAATAAAGGTTGCTGTTCTTCCACCTGAAAAGAAGCCTCTGTGTCTCAATCTGGCACCCCCTGCCAATCTTGGCAAGTCCAGGCTGCACCAGCAGCACAGCAAGTGGAGGTCCCACCAAGATCTGGAAAGTGGGGGAATTCGTGAATGGGGTTGCTCCATCTGCCAGCTAAGTCGAGGAGCGTATTGAGTGTAATGTGGTTTCTTTCATCCCCAGATACTCTGAGGGACACCCTCCAAAAGACTAGCAAGTATAAAAAAGGGGCAGGAGGGTGAATTGAAGGCCTCAAAAAATAACTGAAACTTTTAAAGCAACAAGGTACGGAAGTAACAAGGAAGACAGCAGAAGATTTTGTACAAACTTTAGCTCAAGTTAGCCCCTGATTTATTACGGGAGGGGGTTTAAATGTTCCAGACTGGGAACAAGCCAAATCAGATTAAAAGGAGTATGTGTTTCTTCATCCCCAGAGACGCTCTGAGGGATGCCCTCCAGAAGACTGGCCAGTAGGGAAGTAATAAAGAGGAGGCAGGATGGTGAATTGAGGGCCTCCAAAAGATAGAATATGTACAGATATATGTTAGTATGTTGATTGTGTTGTCTTTTGTGTTCTGGACTGGAGAAAGACATTTGATTCTGGGAACTTCTAAGAAAGGTATTTTGACTTTAAAATATGGGTCTAAGGATTTGATGCTTTGGAAAAAAGGTTCTGCTTTTGTCTTCACAGAGGATGAGAACCTGTGGATTCATTGCAAATTTATGTGGCTTGATTTACCGAGACCTCCTGAAATGTTGATGTAAAATACCCCCAAGAATGCAGCACCCCCACTCAGCAGGAAGTAGCCAGACAGGTTGATGATGCCCAAATTCCCTAAAAGATTGTTAAAGTGGGACCCCTTCAATGGTTGTGAAGCAGGAGCAGCGAGCCTGTTTCCCTGAGTTTGCTCCGCTCCAGAGAGAGTGCGTCTGGGGCCAGTAGGCAGCTGGAGCAGAGCTTTGCTAGGCGGCTGCAGCGAAAGGCATGTTGCCCTGGCCCAGTCCTTGCCCGGCCTGGGGGACACCATGGCGGTGTCAGGAGTATCAGCAAATATGGCAACAAGTGCTGAACCATAGAAGACCCTGGAATTACCGCAGCTGTGATTGCAGTTATTGCTATCTCTGCCACCGCAGATACTGCTGCCCCAATTGCTCTTTCCCAGACTGTGCAGATGGCTGAGACTATCAACCAGCTGGCTGAAAGAGTCAGCAATGCTTTGGACATTCAAAATGACCTTAATGGACATATTCAATTGGGCATATTGACCTTGAACCAACAAGTGGCTCTGGTTCAAGAGCAAGTGGACTATCTTTGGACTTTTCAACGGCTAACATGTTATGTGTGTTACTCATGGCATTGTATTGTATGCTTCTGCTACTGTTATGGAACTCAACCATCATATGAGAGGGATTTGGAATACTTCTTTTGTTAATCTTACCACCCAGTTAGGGCATGCTAGATGGTTGCAGTGCTGGTCTGGCTCGTTGGCACTGTCAGTCCTGGGGATACTTGGTTTAGGGCTATGTGTCTTGGTAGTCACAGATGGGCAATATCTTGGGGGCAGGATGCCACTTAAGACAGGCAATATTAGAGGGCTATTCCCCACGACAGGCAAGGTATTCCACCCAAAGTAATAAGATAAAATAAAACGGGGGGGGGTGAGTTGTTGTTATCTAGCTGTCCTCACTCCCCCTGACCAACAGTGGACCTTCCTTATGGTCTGTAATTGACAAGGATGTTTGTGTTCTTTCTGGCTGGTGGTTTTCCACAGAAGCAATAGAGGTATAAAAGGCTTTAGCTGGGGCAAAATAAAGGTTGCTGTTCTTCCACCTGAAAAGAAGCCTCTGTGTCTCAATCCTGGCACCACCCCACCAGTCTTGGCTATCCAGGCTGCTCTGGTGCAGCACTTGACTGAAAAAATAGTGTAATAATAGCATCATTTATTCCTGGTTTGAATGAGAGATTTGTGAAATTTCAATAAAAACGTCCCATGGAATTTTAAAATATGATTATAAAATTTGTATGTTGTATGAAAAGCAAAAAGTACCAACACTCCTGAAAATTGGAGTAACGTATGTGTGGTACATAGATGCTTTACCTCCCAGATATCAGGAGCTGGGGTGTAAGACAGTATGACCCTAGTATAGAGATGGACAAGTTGAAACATAGTACAGAACAATTAGACTGGAAAAAGACCCATTGCTTTATAGTAACTTGATCTAGAAGCTGCTCTGCAGATTACAAGGGAAGGAATTGATCTATCTAGTGAATAATCGTCAATAGGGGCAAAAATGAAATTGTGTGTCACTTCAAATCATGCACAATAATGCATTCTTATTTAACAAACAGGAATATCAAATTAAGAAGGTTAAAACATATTTGAGAAGAAAAATATAGTAGAATGTCCTCATGAGGTTTGGTTATTAATGAATTTTTTTACAAGATTAATAAAAAACCACAAAACTATAGGAAATGTGGATAAATCCAGATTAATTAAAAGATAAAACTCCAGTTTTTGGAACACAGTATAAAAAGAAATGATAACCCCAAAATAAACTTGGAACAAATGTAATGAATGGATAAAGATTTAATGGTCTGATCATATTAAAGAACTTCTATTAGTGCTGAGCAAAAGTGATCTAAATTTAAAGTTGTGCAAAAGACATTCATGTAAATTTAAAAAATCTATATCCATAAACATAAAAAAGATGTGCAACCTTGTTATAGTCTGTGAAATTTAAATCAATATCACATTAAAACTATTTCACATCTTCCATATTGGCAAAAGAGGAGAAGGATGGTGTACCAAATATTTTTGAGACTGTGAAGAAATATAATAGGCTCTCAGCCATCTGTGATAGAACATAAACTAGTTCAAAACATTGTGATACTGAGAAACACAAACTCTGCATATTGCCACTTTTATTTGGAAACTAAAATTGCTGACCTCACAGAAATAGAGGACAGAATATAGTGTTTAACCAGAGGCTGAGAATGATATGGAGGAGAAGTGATATAAGGCTAACAATCCAGGGGTTCAGACATAAAGCATCCCACTTTGTAGGAGAAACACAGGTCATCAACAAGTCAGGGAAACGTTCTGTCATGCAGACAAACTCATTAAGACACAGATGTTAAATAAGAGGTGAAATGAGAGGCTGTCCTCAAGAGAGGTGAAACATTGTATCCTGAAAGAAGTTTGTTAAGTTAAGGAAGTCAACAACTTAAAGGTTTCAGGAAGACCCTGAAACTGACTAAATACACTAGGCTTCTCCTTTCCCAGGCATATATATTAGTAAGGACTGCTGAGAGGCACTCTCGGACAGTTTAAGCTGCTGAAAATAGAGGCAGATCCACCAAGATGCCTGGAAGAAGCAGAATGAAGCTGAGCTGCTTGGAAGAGCTTCAGAGCAGCTGAACTACCTGCAAAGGACACACTTCAGCCAGTTGAGTTGCCTTCAGGCTGTGCAGTGTGCTCCAGGTTTCCTACTTCTGTGAACTGACACCTATGCTGGATTGGGCTTTGGTGCTGCAGCTGTCTTTGAGTAGGCCTTCACCCATATTGCTCAAGTAACCCCATTAAAACTCATTGGCTCACCAAGTTGGCCTTTAGTGGTATTCTTGCTTTGGTCTGCCATCAGTTCCATATCTGCAGTGATTTAAGGTTTGTTCACATCTGCTCAGGAATAGTGAGTGTCACATAGCACATAAAAAATGATGTTTTGCAGCACAGTAGGGTAAACTACTATTGACAAAGCTGATTGTGTATTTCATAATAGACTGCAAATATCATTTGAATTTTTCAAAATTATTTATTTAATTGTGTGTGTGTGCGAGAGAGAGAGAGAGAGAGAGAGAGAGAGAGAGAGAGAGAGAGAGAGAGAGAGTGCATATGCCTAAATATATTTATGTGTGCCACATGCATGCAGGAGCTTACAGAGGTCAGAAAAGACATTGGATTCCTTGAATGTAGACTTACATATGGTTGTGAGCCACTATGTGGATGGTCCTCTGAAAGAACAGTAAGCACTTTTAGTCTCTGAGACATCTCTCCAGTCCCATACAGATAGCTTTAAAGCTTTCTATTACAAGAAAATGATAGATATTCTAGGTGGTGTGTATGCCAGTTACCATTATACAGTGTATATTTATATGTAATGAAATGTCATACTGTACCTAATAAAATATATAGCCCCATCAATTGGAAATAATATTTTAAAAGCCCAGTGTTGCACACTTAATAAATTTAAGTGCACCATATTACTTTACCTTAGTAACAGAATTTAATGCCATAGAAGGTGTCTGGTCCTTGGAATTATCATTGGATCCTATTAGAAATATGATTGTCCTCAGAAGAAATAGCAGAGGGTTTGAGTCCAACCAGAACTTCCAACATTGTTGGGTGAATAGCTCCTGTGAAACTCGGTGCTTTTGATAGATAGTTAACTTCTTAGGAAACTATGAGACTCCATCCTTGGTGCTAAGACATAATTCATATGACCAAAGTAAACAACTTTCTTTAAATGTGCTAATGCCTTCTACCGTAACATACACACTTTTAATGGGAGCGCCACCTGAACTCTCCAGTGTGTGTAAATCTAGGCTAGTCTAGTGCTCTTGGTTTCATGGTAAAGTCAGGAGTCAACATTTCAGAGACTTCTCCTCAGCTGCTAACCCAGTTCTTCCCAGAGACCTTGAAACACAATGAGTTGACTTTACATTTCTAGTGCCATGTATCAATAGTAATGAAATTAACAGTCAAAACCAAAATAAACTCTTAAGTTGTGTGTGTGTGTGTGTGTGTGTGTGTGTGTGTGTGTGGTGTGAATGCACAGTGCATGTGGAGGCCAGGGGACAATTTTGAGTGTTGGTTCTCACCTCCCATTATGTTTGAGACTTTTTTTGTAGTAAGGGGCCACTTGCTCGTTCTTGGCTGCCCAGACCATGAAGTAATCATTCAGAAACTAGATTATTTGCAATACTGTTTGGCCAATAGCTTAAGCATATTTCTAGCTAGCTCTTATATCCTAAAGTAACCCATCTCCACTAATCTGTGCATCACCATGAGGTTATGGCCTGCTGGCAATGTTCCCAGCGTGCTTACATGGCTTCTCTCTGACTCTACCTTTATCCTGCCTAGCTCTATTCTGCCCTATCACAGGCCAAAGCAGTTTCTTTATTCATTAACCAAGTAACCAATAAAAGCAACACACATACAGAAGGACTTCCCACACCATTTTTTTTTGTTTTTGTTTGTTTGTGTGTGTTTCTTTCATCGCTGTGCATGCCAGGCTACCTGGCCTGCAAGTTTCTAGGGATTCTATCTCCATTTCCTATGTCTCCATAGGATCTGTAGTATTACAGGCATGTATTATGGCACCAGGCTTTTTGTGGATGCTGGGATTTGAACTCAGCTCCTTGTGTTTGTTTGCTGTGGACATAGGACATATAGTAGAGCAAATGAAAAGGTGGTTATGTGAGAACCTAATTCTATCACATGCGGTATCATTGCAAACAGAAATACCCTGTGTAAGATAAAGGAGATGAAGTAGAAATTACAAGCAATTACTATGATCTGTTTAGTAGCATGGGCAAATGGAGGTCTGAAATACCATTTTCCACTAAAAGTAACTAGTGATCCATGGAAGGTTGGCAAAGTCTAAGCACGAGTGAGAAAATGTGGAAGATTAACTTCGAAAATCTTGTCTGAAAAGATAGCAAGGAAGATACCGAAAACCACTGAGGTTTTGCCAAAATGTTTCAGGAGATAACTTAGGTTTGTTCAGGTGTGGAGTAAATGAACTCCAATAAGATAACTGTAATGAATTTAAATGAAAAGGTGATTAAATACAGGAGCGTCTCATAAGTTTATAATCCTTCTAGGAAAAGAAATGTGCCCGCTTCTCACAGAAGGACATGAGGGGGCCCACTCACCAATTCTAAAACTGAAGAAAAAGGGAAAGGGGCATACATTTATCTGGCTGTTATCAGAAAATATATCGATGGAAACTTGAACATTAGATAGACTCAAGTTAACCTTTGTAGAATTTCTACAAATAAATAAAGGAGTGATTCAATTAGAATATCACTATTTAGCTTCCCTTGTTGATCTCCTGTAGCTAAGCATTGAACACTAGTGACTGTTGACATTGTAAGAAGAGAAGGAATGGTATATTCAGAGCTATAATTGAAGGGTACACCACTATTCACGAAGTAATCTAGCTAAAGCAATTATATCTTAAGCAAATCAACACTCTGTATCTACCCATCAATACAGGAAAAGTTATGGATAAAGGCGCCATAGGGATTAACCAGAGGAATCCAGATAATTGGAAATTATATAAGTGACCTGTTTTTTTCCCGTTAACAGATGATTGAACAAAAAGAGTAAGAAGGGACATTTATAAATCCAACATTTCAACTATTTGGCAATGTGAAATTCATTTGGGTTTTGTTCCAAACAAGCAGACTATAAAGTTAAACAAAAATGATACCTTTGCTCATCTCAGTATTCAGAAAACTAAGTATTCCCTCCCAAATGTCAGTTTTCTTATATATATATGAAGGAGAATTTAATTAACTTGTCTTTTTCCTAGGGCTTTAGTTGGGATTAAATGAAATTATGTTTGGAAAGCATTTTACACAACACCAAGGGCATTGTGAGAACTAAATAAGTATCTGTTGTTGCTATTTTTATGATGCGTGTCACTGAAATCTTGGAAAAAGTCTGGAATCTGACTGACATATGCAAAACTGGGATAAAAGAGAACAAGTCAGTAGAGCAGACACGGACTGTCAAACAGGTTGGCCGTGGGGATGACTAGTGAATGGAGAAGACAGACATAGATTGTACGAGAAGGAAGACTGAAGAATACCTTTGTCTGGAGTTTTCAAAGTACTTATACCTTGCTACAAAGCATTCAGGGCCACAGGCATGCCTTTGCTAAAAGTGGAGAACGTAGCCACAGGGGAGTGGACACTACATCTAGTGAACTTCTGGTTAAGCCGGATATTTGTTCAAGGCCACCATTCAGGACTGGTAGACCAGAACTCAAATCCAGCTCTCAGGGCTGTTGAGGTTATGGATTGTTTCCTCCTCAATTCTCCATCCTCACATACAGATCCTTAAGGTCAAAATGACAAAGTGGAGGTTGGTGCATGAAGGACAAGCACTGTTTCCTTTGCAATGTTGCTAGAAATGGCTTTGAAACAGGAAGACATACCACAGGCTGTGTAAAGGGGGAAGGAAGTCAACCACCTTCTATTTTAACACCCCATATTTATTCATTTTGGTGTTTCTTGACTAGTAAGACCAGATGAAAGTCTCCAGATGAGTTTCCATGAACCTAACAGGAAGGAAGCATGCAACAGGAAAGCAAGGGTGCACGTGCCTGATCTTCAAAATGACTTGTGGAGTGACTATGTGATGACTATAGCATATTTCAGTTGTGGAAACTCTGGGTTATCAAAGTGAAGGACTAGCTAAGAGCAAATAATGCAAAAGAGGGTTGAGCTGGCTCTCAAATCCCAACATCTTTTATATGTTGTCCCAGCGCTGAGATTCAACAGAGCCTTAAACAAAGGGGCAGGTTCTGGTGTTTTCACAATAGGAGAAACATTTCTCACTAGTTAAAGGAAACTAGATGATTCTCAGTATTTCCCTTCCTTCCTTTGCAGACATGCATGTAAACCCCCGAAATGGCCGATTACTAAGACTCGGGGCTACAGGTCTAGCCTGAATGGTAGAAAGCTCACTTGTCACATGCACAGCTCTGGGCTCCATTTCTAGCACCTCAATAACAAGCCAGAAGAGGGAGATTATTTCAGGCAGACCTAATGCTTCAACAAGATTGCACTTATTCCTGCTTTCAATGCCCTCTGTACCCCCCTTTAAGACCCTACTCACTGCTTGTGGTTGCACATGCCCTGTCTGACATGCTCCTCCACGCTGGCAATTGTTCCTATTCAGTTTCTTAATGATTATTATGCAGCAGCAGAAGGTGATCAATCTCACTGAAGACACTACCAGTATTAAAACAAATTTTTCTCTTGTTCTTGTAATTTGCTGTTATTATCGTTATGGAAATCATATCGTCTAATGATGGAAGAAAATTTTCATTTCTGGTGGTTTTAATAAAACAGATTGCATTTAAGGATCCAAATTTCTATTTGAAACTTTGTTTTGAGCCGCACTTGGGTTAAGAAGCTAGAAGGGATGTTCCTAACCTTGAGTAATCTTCCCGGGACTGAAAATGTGGTCACAGACTAGTCATTTGGTTCCCTCTGTAGAGCTGTGGTAAAGACAGCAGACAGAACATAAACGTTACCTCCCTGGCTTCATTTAGCCTTCCTCCAAGGCCTTTGTATTAGTTAGCTTTCTCATAGCTGTGACCAAGAGCAGTCAAGAAACAAGTTAATGGAGGAAGGTTTTTTCCTGGCTTATAGTTCAGGGGGAACATTCTACCATGGAGGAAAGGCATGGTGGCAGAAGCAGGAGGCTGGAAGATCACATGACATTCACACTAGGAGGAAGAAAAAGTTCAGGAAGTGGGGATGGGCTATGAAACCCCAAGGCCTATTCTCAGCGATCCACTTTTTTCAGCAAACATCTACCTTCTAATGGTCCTGCAGCCTTCTTAAACAGCAACACCATCTTGGAAACACGTATCCAAATACATGAGCCTATGGGGGCGTTATACATGCAAACCACAAGCACCATTAAAAGGCCAAGGGCTATTTTTGGTTTCCGTTTGGGCTTTCCATGTTACCAAATCTTCCCTCCATTCAGGAATTATGTCTAGCTTGAGCATACCATCAGAATTGCCATGAGTTCTGTTGTGTCCAGAAGACAGCTTCCCTGAAGTTACTCACCGTTACCTCAACTGAATCTCCCACTCTTTGAGAGAAAAATCTTAAGCGTTATGAAAGAAAACTAGAGATGATTATGGAAGACAAGTTTTTCTAACATACCTTATAGATAGTCATAGATGATTACAGTGTTGTCAGGTACCTCTGGTGTTTCTTTCATTTCTGCATCCATCCTGCTGTCTTTAGAAGGCCTTGTTACCTTGATGTACCTCATCCCTTTGGGGTCTTAAAGTCTTAAAATCTTTTCACCTCCCTGAGCCTTGAAGGGAGAGAATTGATGGAGACACCCCATGGAGGACTGAGTGTTCTAAGGTCTCTTACTTTCTGCATATTGTCCAGTTGTGGATCACATCTACTAAAGGAGGAAGCTTCTCTTATTATGGTTGAGTGAGACGCTGATCTGTGGATATAGCAGAACATGATTAGGAGTCATTTTATTGCTGTGTTCCTTCGTTGGTTTTCATTTGCACTTCCCTGATGACTAAGGAGGCTGAACATTTCTTTAAATATTTCTCAACCATTTGTGGTCCCTCATTTGAGAATACTCTGTTTAGATCTGAACTCCAGTTTTTTAATTGGGTAATATGTTTTCTTGGTGTCCAGTTTTTAAAGTTATTTATATATTTTGGATATTAGGCCTCTACTGGATGTATACACACTAAAATCTTTTCCAATTTTGTATCCTGTTGCTTTGTCTAGATGATGGTGTCCTTTGTCACACAGAAGCTTTTCAGTGTCATGAAGTTCCATTTATTAATTGTGGTTCTTAGAGCCAGTTGCTATCAGTGTTCTGTTTAAAAATTCTTTTCCTGTACCAATGAGTTCAAGACTGTTCCCCACTTCCTCTTTATCATGTCTGGTCTTATGTTGAGGTACTCGATTGATTTGGAGTTAAGTTTTGTGCAGGGTGGTAAGTATGAATCTATTTGGATTCTACACACAACAATCCAGTTTGGCCAGAACCATTTGTTAACGATGCTGTAATTTTTTCAGTGAGTATTTGTATTTTTTTATTCAAAAACCAGGCATCTATAGCTGTGTAGATTTATGTTGGTGGTCTTCAATTTGATTCTGCTTATCTGTCTGTCTGTTTTTATGCCAATTCAATGCTATTTTTATTGCTATAGTTCTGTGGTACAAGTTGAAATTGATGATGATGATACCCTCCAGCAGTCTTTATTATTTAGGATTTTTTTGTTTTGTTTTTGGGTGTTTATGTATGTTCCATAGGAAGCTAAAGATCATCATTTCAAGTTCTGTGAAGAATTGTGTTGGAGTTTTGATGGGGATTGCATTTAATCTGTAGATTGCTTTTGGTAGATGGCCATTTTTACTACATAAATTCTACCAATTCATGAGCATGGGATATCTTTCAATTTCCTGATATCTTTTTTTATGTCTTCAAGTTTTTATTTCATAAGTCTTTCACATGCTTGGTTAGTTAACCCAAGGTATTTTATTTATTTATTTTTTTTCAAGGCTACTGGAAATGATATTATTTCTCTGATTTCTTTCTCAGCCCATTTGTCCTATATATTCTGCCATCTGTCTTAGTTTTGAAGTAGCGATAGAGAGAAAGAGGGAGTCTGGAGAATGGATAGAAAAACACATAAGAAGTAGTAAGGAGTTACTTTGAGTCTAGTGACCTTTTTGGTTTGGGAGAGTGGAAGAGCAGCTCTCTTTTCTGGGCAGTTGGCTAAGCTGGAAGGTCACCTGGTTGCCCCTCAACCTCTCTGAGCTAGCAGATTTTCATTCCAGCATCCGACTCCCAAGTCTTTATTGGTAAAATCCTAAGAGTGAGATTTAGTTAAAAATGACACTCAGGGGGGTTGTTACAGTTTTGGTATGATGTCAATGCTGGATACTTGGTCCCCAGGGTGGTAGTGCTGAGAAATGGTGGAGTATTTGAGTGAAACGTTCTGGAAATACCTACTAGGTTCATTTGGTTTATGGTGTCAGTCAGTTCCAGTATTTTTCTGCTTAGTTTTTGTCTGGATATCCTGTCTGGTGGTGAGAGTGGGGTATGGAAGCCATCCAATATCAGGGGGTGAGTGTCAATATGTGATTTTAGCTGTAATAGTGCTTCTTTTATGAACTTGGATACCCTTGTGTTTGGTGTATAGATGAGATGTTTATAATTGCTATGTCCTCTTGGTAGATTTTTCTTTTAATGATAAACAATGCTCTTCTTTATCCCTTTTGATTGATTAGTTTTGATTTGAAGTTTATTTTGTCAGATATTAAAGTGTCTACACTGACTTGTTTCTTGGTTCTCATTTCTTGGAATATCTCTTCTCATTCTTGTACACTGATGTGATGTCTATCCTTGATGTTAAGGTGTGTTTATTTCTTGGGTAGAGCAGAAGGGTAGATACTAGTTTTTTTTTTTTTTAAATCCACTGTGTTGTTTGTCTTTTTGTTAAGAATTGAAACTATTGCTGTTGAGAATTATCAGTGAGCAGTGTTTATTGATTCCCGATATTTTGTAGTTTTGATGTGGGATTTCCCCCCTCTTTTGATTTGAGATTATTTATAAATTACACTTTCTTGGATGTGGCTAACCTCTTCAGGTTGAAATTTTCCTTTTAGCACTTTCTCTAGGGCTGAATTTGAGGATAGATGTCCTTGAATTTGTTTTTTATCATGGAAAGTCTTTCTTTCCCCATCTACCGTGGTTTAATGTTTTGCTTGTTACGGTAGTCTGGGCTGGTGTCTTTAGTCTCTTAGAGTCTGTAGAATATCTGCCCAGGTCCTTTTGGCTTTTAGAGTCTCCATTGAAGAGTCAGGTGTAATTCTAGTGGGTCTTCCTTTGTCTGCTACTTGACTATAGAACTGTGGATGAAACTGGGGAACTGGCATTGGAGAAAATAAAGGAGAATGAGGCTTGCCTACTCAATTCCCTGGCTAGCAGAATTCCAAGAAGAGGCTGTCTAGAGTGCTGGGTGGTAGAACTAAGGGATGGGTGGAAAAGAAAGACCTTGGAAGAGATCTGCTTAGTCCCTGGGCAGTCAGGAAGGAGAGGCTGAAACAGGTGGTCTGGGGATAATGCTGGGGAATGGGAATAGGAGGATGAGAAGGAGAGTGAAGAACGTCTCTCTCTTTCATTGGATCAGTGTGGCTGGCAGCTTTCCAAGAGAGAACTTGTGACACTTCTGAAGATTGAAATTTGTCACAGATGCTTCAGAAACAACGGAAAGGTATGAAATGTTGCCATATGGTGGTCAAGTTTGTAAAAGGGGTCTGTTGGTGGGAATGAAGTAGATTTAACTCTATCATTATGATTAAATATCTATAACTCCCATAGTGTTGGCATCTTTCAGAAACCATTGCTGAGCTTGCTATTTCTTCCTTCCTCCCCCCCTCTCTTTCTTTGTTTCCTTGTCACAGGATACTGCTTGTATGTTTCCCAGCTGCCCAGACCTGAATACTCACACAGAAACTATATTAATTACAACACTGTTTGGCCAATGACTCACACATATTCCTAGCTAGCTCTTATATCTTAAATTAACCCATTAATCTGTGTATCACCATGAGGTTATGTTCTGATGTGTCCTTCACCTTTGGCAGCTACAGGCTGTCTCCTTCACTCCCTCTACTCTCTCTTTATATTCCTTCTAGTCTGGCTATATTCTGCCCTTCCATAGGCCAAAGCAACTTACTCATTAACCAATAAAAGCAACACATATACAGAAGGACATCCCACATCATGTATTTATTTATTTGTTTGGCTGTTTATGTTCATTGATGACCATTTTACAAAATGCCATGGATCACAGGATTCTAATTTGCCATAGGTGGGACTTCACGAAACTATCCCATGCTTGTTGAGTGAGCCATAACAACATATCCGAATTAACAATCTTCTTTAAATTGGCCTCTTTTTGTGGTGGGGGTAGAAGCTATAGGAATCTGTCTTTCACTTTGGAGTCACAAAACTAGAGCACACATTTGGAAGACTGAATTGAAACTGAAGTAGGACAGTGAAATTGAACTTCTGGAAGTGAGCCACTTTTGGGTGTGTTTTGTTTTAAGCATAAAAAACAAAGCATTTTACAGATTAATGCTGCTCGCCAGGTGCCATAGCATGTGCCAATCTATTCCAGCAGAGGCCACCTCGAGACTGACAAGTTCATTCCTGAGTATGTTTGCGATAATTTACAGTCCTGTGTCAAGACTCAGCTGCTCTTTGCACAAGCCAAACCAGAGTTGCGTGGGATTCTGGGAGTCAGCATCCTTGCACGTCTCTCACTTTTCACACTGGTGTTAATCTGTTCAGCTCCTGGGATGAGGTTTATTTACTATGTGAGAGGGACATGCGGCTCAGTGCCCTCTGGAGGCTCTTCCTGGGCATTGATCCTAGTGCAGTATAGGGGTTTTGCTATTTATGGAGTATATCTATTTTGGACATATATTTAAGTAATCTAGAGAAGTTGATCATGGGTTTCGAGCTTATCTGGGCCATCAAGAGAAAGACTGAAAACAAAATTTTGTTTAAAACTGATGTAGGTACTGGTAGATTCAGGTATCTTCTTGGATGATTAGTTCGATGCTAGTGTACTCATTAAACCCTAAAAGGGCTATTGCCCCTTGTTTCTTAGACACAGCCATGCTAGGAAGTGGCAACAGATCTCTTTGGGATAGATCATGATTTTTGGCAACACATCAGTGTTGCTGTGTTGCATGAGCCTGCCTCAGCTATACAGATGGTTTTCTTTATTCTCAGACCTCTATCAAATGGACAGAGCTCGAGTTAGGTTAAGCAATCAAATTAAGTCACTGGTTTCCTGGTTTAGCGATATTCCCCAGTTAAATAAAACAATTAGGGTGTTAAGGTTTTTTTTTTTATTTAACTTTTTATTGAGTCTTTGTGAATTTCCCATCATGCCCCCAAATCCTACTCATCTCTCCAATCCTCCATATCTACCCTCTGCCCTTGCAACCTGCCCCCTCAAAAGAAAACAATCAAACAAAAATCTTTCCAGGGAGGCTTCTGTGTTTCACACAGTAGACCTTTTGGTCCAAACAGCCGTACTTGCAAATGTTCATTGCAATGAGTCATTGGGCTGCTGGTTTGAGGCCTCTGACTTCTACACTATCAATACCGGATCCTAAGTAGGACTCCTTCTAGATATCCTGTTGTTGCTCTACCTCATGAAGATCTTGCAGCTTTGGCTCTGCAGGACCCACCCCTTCACTTGCTCCAGTTGTTCATGGATGGGGCAGACGTTGGGTTGGGCCATCTCAGAGCCATGGATCTGGAACTGGGTGGTAGCTGAGGTGGTCAGTCTGCCTGCTTTCCTGCATCTATGCCCCCAGGGGTGGTAGCTTTCTTCATTGCACAACTGAGGGGTGGGGACTGCTCTCCCGCCTGTGGCAGCTGGCAAGGGGCTGGACTGGCTCTCTCACACTCACGCCATCGGGGCTAGCTCTCCCTCACCAACACCGTCAGTGCCAGATCTCCAGCACTGCCCTGGTGAGGGGAGGAACCAGCTCACCGGAGTGCCACAGCCAGCAAGAGGCAGGGCCATTTCTCCTGTGCCTGTGCCACCAAAGGCCAGCAAGGGTGGGGCCATCTTTCTGCACTCCTGACCTCGAGGAGGCTCTCCCACGATGACCTCTTCTGTGCTGCCCAGGCGAGGTGTCCTGGGACAGCTCTCCCGAGTGTTGCAGCCGGTGAGGGTCAGGACCAGCTCAACCACTCTCAAGCCTCCCACACTGCCCAGGTGAGGGGCAGGACAAGCTCTCCCAGGCTCATGCCCTCAAGGCTGCCTCTCCTGTGACTACACCAGTCTTCCCGTGTGAGGTATGGGGTCTGCGCTATCGTCAGCAGGGGGCGGGGCCAGTTCTGCAGTTCTCCACACTGCCCAGGTGAGGGACAGGCCCAGCTCTCACACACCCACAGCACAAGGGTTGGGGTCAGCATTCCTGCAGCTGACGAGGGTCTGGGGCCAGCTAAGCACAGGGCTCAGACAACAACGTGGCTTCAGGTGGCAGCCCATCCCAAGGACATCCACTCGGCTTTTCAAGGTAAAACAGGCTATGACCATCAACACAGATTGCAGCCGCGGTAGGACCATGGACCCAATCATGGCCCTCTGCAGCAGCCTGGGCCTGGACATCCCCATGGCCTCAGGTGGCAGGACAGGTCATTCAGATTGGTATGGCCCCATTAGCAGCACGGCCCAAGGATATCAACCTGGCTTCAGGTGGCAGTGCGGGCTCTTCATGTCCTCCTGTTCCTCTCCACCATTACATCTCCAGCTCCATCTCTCTCCACAGCAGAGGCACCATTATGTTCATCTCTCCATCACACATCCTAGCTTTCCCATCTCTCCAGGGAATATTTGTTCATCATAGTGGCACCCCCTGCCCTGGGTGCTTGGATGTAGAGGTTTTTTAATTCCTTAATTCATGTGTGTATACGTTTATGTGTGTGTGTGTGTGTGTACACATACACGCTCGCATTTGCACATGTGTACATATTTCAGGTCAGAGGACAGATTGTGGAGTTTTGTTGTTCTCTTCTTTTCCATGTGGGTCCCGGGCATTAATTCAGGTCCTCAGGTTCTGCACCAAGACCTACTAAGCATCTCACAGGCTACTTTTTTTTCTTTGTATCCATTATTCACTGCCAAAAATACCTTGTCCAGCCATTCTGATTGCCTCAAAGCCCTGATGCCTGTTTTGGTGATTGTGCCCACCTGACTGTAATAGTGACATTTGCCTTCAACCTGGCTTTAATTCCATTTCCATGGCAATATGAGAGCTAATTTCAATTGGTAGCGCTTCTCAACTTTATCTCTGGCCAACAGAGTGCAGCCAATATAGTATTTTCAAGGATTTTAGAGTTCCAGTCTCAAAACTGTGATAAAGGAAGAGTCTCGTGGCCCTTCTGGAAAAATGTATGGAGAGCATGGGCAAACAAGCACCTCTGATAAATCCATTCACACGCATGTATTCCTACCTCTCCAGTATAGCCACTGATTCCTAGACACTCAGTGTCATTTCATACTGAAAACACCATATGTTTCGCTCATATATATATGTATATATATGCACATGTACATATATACATGCATGCATACATACATTATAGGAATGGTCACTACTTCTAGTGGTTGCAGGCTCATCAGACTTTGGAATGAAGTGAGAATGAAGTTATCAAAATTTGTCAAATACCTTCATTAAGATTCTGAAAGTACCATGCTTTAACCTAAGGGTTTATAAAACAGATTTTAACCTATGGAATATCTTGTGTACTGCAAGAGCAGATTTTGTTTGATTTTAATGGATGTCATCCATGACCAGAAGACATAAAATATCTATAGAGCAAAGACATTATAGCCATTTGAAGTGAATACATAAAACATGGCTCCCTTCCTCTCTCCCTTCCTTCCTTTCTTCTTCTTTTTCAGTCCCTGCATTCCACATGCTCCCCACCACGATCTGTGGTACTTGCTCTGCAGTCTTTCACTCTTGCCTTGGCTAAGCACATCATTTCTTTGTGCACAGGTGATTGCTTAAATCACCATTTTTGCCTCTGGGTTCTATACAATGCCAGTAGCTCATTCTTGAGGGCTACATAGGGGTTTGCTAGCTTCAAGACCATGGCTGGCTCAGAAAGCAGATGGCTGACTCATTTCCTTGAGGCTTCTCAATGGCCTTTCATATTATATAAAGAAGTACAAATCGAACTGTTTTAGGGTAAAATGAAGACTCCTCCATACCTAGTTCAAACTCAAGAAAATTCAATAATATCTTAGTTATCTCATAATGTTTCTTGTAGTCAAAGAAAGTTATCACATAATTAGGAGAATCAGTGCTTAGGTAAGTCTGGGTTCCAACTCTCAGCTTCAATGTTATATTCCCTCCCCTATTCCTGCTTGTTTTTAGTACCATTTATCACATGAAATATTATTATACATAATACATATCCATACGTAATACACCTATTACCATTTTCTGCTCATTTTCTATTTACTAATGAGGGGGCAATTTTACTTCATCTCTTCACTAATGTGTACTTTGAAAAGCATGAGAAGCACATTATGTATGTGGCACGCAATCGTTTATAATATAATCGTATATAATATAATATAATCGTATATAATATAATATAATATAATATAATATAATATAATATAATATAATATAATATAATCGTTTATATTGTGTAAATGTTTCTCCAGCTTCACCGTGGATAATCAGCTGCAAAAGGACAAGCCCAGATGCAGGTGGACCACTTATCTGTGTTTGTAGTTTCCTTGGGGGTGGATGATGATGTCTTAACTGGATGGGGCAGAGATGAAGAGAATTACATTGTCTGATCATGAGCATAATTTGGGATGTGTTGTATTAGTTTGGTTCATTATTTATTTACTTGCAGTGTGTGCATGTGGGATTACAACTAAACCCTTAGAAGGGTTATGTAAATGTTCTGCTACTGAGCCATATTCTCCATTAAAGTTTGCTTGATTTTTGAGGCATTAAACAGGAACTGCTATTTTAGTCAGTGTGGTCTGGCTCTCAGGTCTGAGCTGGAGACACAATTTTAGAAGGCAATTACATGCATGTATTCCAGTGGAGGTGTTCACATCTTACTTGGGAAATTTTATTATAGCTAGTAAGCCAAAACAGTCAAGTCTCTTTCCCCATGAAAAGAGGACCTTGTTACAACTTTCATCTTACCATTCCACTTCGGAAACCATGCCCTATACTGAGCAAGGTTTCAGAGATATGAATCACTGGTTATTCCTTTAATACAACTTCCAGTGTGAGTATTTCACTATATTAAATGTGATTATGATATCTAAAATAGTCCACACAGATTTCATACAATATAATACCTGAATCAAGTCAACTTCTGGAAATAAAATAGCTTTCCAATTCCACAATTCTATGCTGAGTTTATTGAAAGACGGCATGCAACTTTTAAACTGGAAAATTTATAAGTGTTTTGTTTTTGACTGCCACCCACCACAGACTGATATTAGATGCTAATCTTTATGTGAGAAAACCCATGGCCGCCTCGTGGCAATGAGATCATGGAAACGAGATAGAGAAAATGCAAAGTGGCTGTGACTAATCCTTAAGATGTTCCAGTAACTTTTATTTCCCACAAATGCGAATGTGTTTGAAAATCAGGTGAAGTGAAAATGGTTGGACAGAAGGCAAACCAAAAGGTATTTCGTAGAAGTGAGGAAAGCTCTGAGAATGATGGTGTGGGATGCCAGGTTTCCATGTAGCACATTAGATAGCCTGGGGAGAGAGTTAAAAATGAAAGACTTCATGTAACAATAAAAGATGTGTTGTCTAGTTGAACTATCACGATGGAAATCTTCAAGGGTTGGGGAGAGAAAAAGATCAAAACACTACATGCAAAAGCTAAAACAGGTAACAGCATCCACCTTTCAAAAGCTCCATCCCTCGGCCTTGACACAAACCACACTCCTTTCCAGTGTGTTGATTCCCCTGAAGACACGTGGACATACCTTTATGACTGTTACAAAGGTGCTCTGTACAGGTGACATAAAAATAAGTGAGAGTCAAAGAAAAACCATTTATATTTACCCATGAGTCCTGGGGTGAACTGGAGGAAGCTCAGAGGTGAAACTCCTGGTGCCAGCAGAAACAAAACCATAGAAATCTGACAGCAAGCTGTTTCATTATATTCATACACTGGATTGAATTGTAAGATCTTAGATAGCTGGTGACCATCTTTCTGTATGTTTGTCCTTCAGAGACTGATATTTGAGTTGATAGATTTCATGAAGCTTACCCACTCTTATCAAAGCTTTATGCAACCTGTAAAAGAAGGGAGGATCTACTCTCTCTGCATGAGCCAAAATATTCATCTTTCTCTGACCATGGGCTTTTGGGTAAAGACCAGGATTTACATCATCAACCCCAGATCTTGGTTTTGGATGTAGTCGAAATTGACTCCTCGCTTTCCTGGTTTATACTCCACCCTAGTTAATTAAGCAATTCCTATAACCACCTTCTCTCATTCTGCACATTCCATTGGTTCTGTTGCCCTGGGAAATCCTGAGTAATACAACCACGATGAACTCCCAAATCATCTGGAAAAAGAGAAACCACAGGAATTCCTGGGGATTTCAGAAGATGAGTTGTTGTCCGAGAGCAGAAGATAAGTATATGTGAAGACAACTGCATACATGCAGAGGCCATGGAGAAATGCTGCTTAATGGCTTATTCTCCATGACTTTCTTATATACACCAGGACCACCTGCTCAGGGGTGGCGTTGCCCACAATGGGCTGGGCTCTCCCCCAGCAATTACTTTTTAAAAAAATGCCCCTTGGGCTTGCCTATAGCCCAGTCTTGTGGAGGAATTTCCTCAACTGTGGTTCCCTCTTCTCGGACAACTCTAGCTTGTGTCAAGCTGACAAAAACACCACCACCAGCAGCACCAGCACCAGCAGCAACACCAACAGCAACAACAATAAGAACAACCAAACACTAGGGAAGGTAGTAGTATGCTTTCTTCTAGAGTCCATGACTTTATCAGCTATGGGCAGTGGGCTAGGTTTACAGTACCAGGCATGCATTCTCTCTTATGGAGTTCGGTCCAATTAGCTGGTGGGATATAAGTGCCAGGATAATAAGTGCCAGTGTTGGACATTTCAGAATATCTTCCATCCTGCTCGTTGCTGTATTTTGTAGGCAGTGCAGCTGTATAGGGCTCTTCATTGCTTCTCTCTTGGCAGCTTACAAAGCTCCTGCTCATACTTAAAGAACTGTTCCCCAGGGAGGAGACTTCTGGTTAGCACTATCTGCATGCCACTAAGTTCTCTGTCCAAAGTGTGTGGTGTCTTCAGCCATAGGGTCCTACTTTGATTTCTTGCTGCCAAAGGCAACAGTAAGAGCCTATACTGTTTAGAGGTTTCCTGGCCCCCATCGACTCACAGTTGTAAAGAAAGTTTCCTATGGCTAGTTCTGGGGTTTTTGTAAGATAATATTAATGCTCCTCCAAATATATTCCTGACCAAATAGAACAGAGCAGACATGACTATTGCAATCTCTGTGTGTGTGTGTGTGCATGTGTGTGTAACTATGTTGATTTTAAAATTAGCATACACATGAAATGGGCTACAAACAACGAAGGCAATTTACTGAATGAACTATCAGCTCCTACTTTATGTTTTTGTTATTGAATAACATTTCTTCGTATTATTATACCATATTTTATTTTCTTCTCATTACTTTCAGCTATTAGGAATAATTCTGCTATGAATATTTGTTTATGTTTTAAAACTTAAATGACATTTCGGGGCCTTACGAGATTCTGTACATAGTTATCATTTTAGAAACTACCAAATGTTTTCCCACATGAGCACATCAGTTTTCGCTCTCACCAGTGATGGGAAGTTCCAACATCTCAGCGTCTTTTGTCAATACTCATTTTCCGTGCTTGTGAAAAGCCATAGTTGTCCAAAATGGTATTGATACCACAGTGTGACTTTTATTTATGCTTCCCCAGTGACTTGTGATGTAAGGATTCTCTTTGTCTGCTTGGTGGCCATTAGTATATCATCTCTGGAGAAATATCTATTTAGTGCCTTATCTCATTTTTTATTGAGTAGCATTTATTTTGCCACTGAATTATAAGAATTTTGTAAGCAGTCTGAATACAAGACTCCTACATAGATTTTCAAATATTCTCTGCCATTCTGTGGGTTGTATTTTCATTCTCTTGAGAACATCCTTTGATGAATAAAAGCATTTGACTTGATGACATCAAACGTTTTTCTTTTGTTGCTTATGCTTTTAGCATCATATCTAAGAAGCAAATCCCAAGTCAAAGTTTCATTCTGACATTTTATTGTAAGAACTTTTTAGATCTTTGTATTAAACATGATTATCTAGAGAAACATAACCAAGAGAATATGTGTGTATGTGTATAATATATGTGATTTTATGTATATATATATTTATACTTATAATGTATGTGATTTAAGTACATCACAAAGGGGATTCAAGGGAGCAGTTTACATAACAAAGGCTGGGAACTCCAGCAGTAGTTCTGTACATTCTGGATAGTCTGAGAGCCCAGTAGCTGCTTAGTTCAGGAAGCAGGGTTTGTCAGGAGTCCCAATATGGTACTGACACCCTGGAAGGGTCTTGGAGAGTTCCTGATCTTCAGGCCACAGGAGATGACGGGGCAACCTGGAGACTGCTGTCAGGGAAGTGGGACAGCAGAAAGAGCAACAACAGCAGCATCGACACCAACAGTGAGAGATGACCTCACCAGCAAGAAGCAAAGATAGCTAGGTAAAGAAGACTGAATTTTGCTGAGACCTCTTTGTACCTGGACCACCTGTTGGAAGGTGCCACTCATTCTGATGGAGGGCCTTCTGCCCAAAGTTAATCTCTTCTGTGAGGGAAATGCCCTCACAGACCCATCCAGAAGCTTTCAATTGATTCCAGGGTCTTTCAAGTTTATCATAAGTAAACTTTTATAAATCTACCTCTTGTCAACTTGAGAACCAACCACACCTTATGCCATGCTTAATTTCAAGATGAAGACTGTGGCAAGGTCTTTTGTTAGTGTCCCACGATACCTGGAAATGTGCTTGCTTTTCTCTCAGAATAGAAGACAAATTCCTTTTAATATCCCATAGCTTAAATATGATAAAGATTTAATAATACTTAAGAGATGATATTGTCTTAATCACTGTCACATTACATGGCGAATAAATATGAGAAGAAAGAAAATGCAATTTTTCATAGATACAAACATATCCTTAACCAAATACTGCAGAAACATTCTTGACAATTACAACTTTCATCCCCATAATTGGTCACATGACCTAAGCTGGCATTAACAGCCATCTTCTGATACTAGCCACTTCACATTTCCTCTACCCTCAACAAGCTCCTCAGCAGGTCTTGGTTCTTCACCTGATTGGGGTTACCCACATGGTCATTCCTGGAGAGTATGAACCATTTATTGCCTTCTCTGGATTGGGTCGCAGTGGTTTCTCATTGGCCTTAGTCACTTCCAGACATGGTGACACCAGGAAATGCTCTACAGGATCTCCAATGCTCTGCACATATGCTTTGTTCCTTCCTTTGTGGAGCAACAGTTCAGCTTCCTCTGGTAGTCATCATCCTTATTAACAGTAGAACCTCTTTCTTAGTCTGTTGCTTCAAAGACATCAGCAGCACAGACAGACCAGGGCAAAGTTCTGTTTTCTGTTAGAAGCACTCCTACTTTGGAACCAAGTCTTCCTGGCCAGCAGAGTGTGAGGTCACAAGAACTAGAAGAAAAAATTTGCCAGGGGGTTAGTAGGGGTGATGGGGAGTGGCTGCATTTCTAGTCCTATCCCTTGACTCTTGGATCCCTGCATTCTGTCTATGGAAGAAACAGTACCATATGTTAGATGCATATATAGCCTTCTAGAGAATCCTGCCCAGTTCTCTAGGATACTGTCACCTGGTTAGCACTGTACCATGTCTTTAAAGGGCCATTTTATCATCCTCTCAAGTTAACTGCTTTAGATGGAGGGACCACACATCAAGATTAGTGAATTCTATCACCACGAGGCTACTGTCTCAGTTCTTTGGCAGTGAAATGAATTTCTTGGGCAGAAGCAATGCTGTGTGGAAGATCAAGATGGTGCATCATGAATAGTAGTTTTGGTAGAAGCATCTTGTGTAGGAAAGGCAAATCCATATCTGTTCCAATAAGGACAAAGTGTTCATTTCTATGACGGAAACGGTAAAACATAGTACATCTTACATCAGGTTTCTGATTGGTCCCCCTAGAACAATTCTACCATATTGGGGACTCAGTGTTGGTCTCTGTTGCTCACATATTTAGCACTCCGCAACAGTGGTAGATTTAGCAGGTTTTATGAGTGGATATTCATGTTGATTAGTCTGTCCATAACCTCTAACTTTGTCACCATGGCCATTCTGTTTATGGTCCCATTGGGTGATGACAAAGGTGGCCCACAAAAGAGTCTGACTACCATCCACAAAAAGGATCATCATGTCTACTTGATTACTTAAATCCTCTGTTGACATCACATTTTGGCATTTGTGTGAGACACAAGTATTTTTTACATATTTTGCCTGTTTAGAAAGCCCTATCCAGGGCTGGAGAGATGGCTCATGGGTTAAGAGCACTGACTACTCTTCCAAAAGACCTGGGTTTAGTTCCCAGCATGTACATGGCAGCCGCCAACTATCTGTAACTTCAGTTCCAGGGGATCTGACAGCTTAAAAAAAATAATAAAAGAAAGCCACATCTACGTGCCTCTTTATAGAAGGTTTTTCCTGGCAACATTTCAATCTGCTCATTCCAAGTCCCTGGCCACCCAGCTAAACCACTGGCCACAGCCCATGATCTGTATATAATCACACTTCTAACTATTTCTCCTATGTAAAATGTATGAACATGTGTACTGCCCAAAGTTATGTCCACTGTAAAGATTTCTCTTCACCACAGTCATCCTATAAAAGGGTTGTCATGCTGTAAGCTGATACGGGATTCCCCTCTGTATGCTGTGAATACCATTGGTTAATAAAGAAACTGTCTTAGGCCTATGATAGGGTAGAGTAGAGCTAGTTGGGAAAAACTAAATTGAATGCTGGAAGAAAGGAGGTAGAATCAGGAAGAAGCCATGGAGCCCTGCTGGAGACATAAGGCAGAACTTTACCCACACAGCCAAGTGATGATACACAGATTAATAGAAATGGGTTAAATTAATATGTAAGAGTTAACCAATAAGAAGCTAGAGCTAATGGGCCAAGCAGTGATTTAATTAATACAGTTTTTGTGTGGTTATTTTTGGGCTGGTAAACAAACAATCGACCTCATATGACAGTAAGTGGTTCACTTATGGCTAGTACTGCACAGTGTACAGAATCATCTGAATAATAAGATCCAACTCTTCTATTTCTCAGTCAGCCAACACAGAACACACGCTGTGAAGCCGTTGGCACATTCTTGGGGATGGAAAGCATTGAAGAAGAAGAAGAAACCTTAGGCAACTGAGAAACTTCTTTGTGTAACTTATCTGTATTTTCAGGACCTGCTTGGGCCTAATCACATGTTTATCACTTCAATTTAATGATGGATAGCAGCTGCACATGCCCAACTTTATGGGTTTGTGGTTCAAATAACACCCAGTTCCCAACTAATGAAGGCCATTCATATATGATAACTTGGCAGCCTGCTGTTCAGTGATCAGTTTTCATGAAAGCCTTATGGCAATCCAGGAGTTGCCTTTAGATGACAACAGCACCTTGTTCTAAATTCCCAGGGGCCTTTGATGTTCAACTATGGAGCACTACCAGAGGCTCCAAAAAGCATCTTTACCTGCCACTGCCACTTCTAGTGCTATTGGGTCTCCAGGTCACATAGAGACAGAGTCACACTCAGCTCTTGCTGCCATGGAAGAGAGTGTAATTTACAGCAAGGTTTATAAGTTAAATAATTTTCT
This sequence comes from Ondatra zibethicus, assembly GCA_004026605.1. NCBI lineage: Eukaryota > Metazoa > Chordata > Mammalia > Rodentia > Cricetidae > Ondatra > Ondatra zibethicus. Next base: position 2,578 of record PVIU01009798.1, on the reverse strand, counting down.
TCTCTAAACAAAGTCCTAGAGTGGATATAGGAGTAGGACTGTTTAGATTTAAGGATTAGAGGAGAGTGCTAAAATCTCAAGGCCGTATATCGTGTTGGCTTTACGTTTGACTGGGATGTCTTTGGGAAAACACACATGGTCTCTCTAGGCAGCCTTGGCTTTATAGTGGGGGTGTGATGTTTCCTGCCTCTGTCAGTAGGAATGGCAAACCCTGGATAGTGGTTCTCAACCTGTGGGTCACAACCCCTTTGGGGGAGGGTTGAACGACCATTTCACTGGGTTTGCATATCTGATATCCTGCATAACAGATATTTGCATTATGTTTCATAACTGTAGCAAAATTATAGTTAGGAAGTAGCAAGGAAAATAATTTTATGGTTGGGGTAACCACAACATGGGGAAATGTATTGAAGGGTTGCAGTGTTGGGAAGGCTGAGAACCACAGATCTAGAGGAAGGATTTTTTCCCCTTCCCATGTTTCCCCCACAGTGTCTCATGTTTCCCTGTCTTCAATTCTGTCTCAATATGGCACAACTAACAGAGAGGCCTGCACATCAACTGGACCTGTGGCAGACCCTTCTGTTCTGGGTGCCCCTGAAAGATAGCAGTTCTGGGTCATTCAGTGCATAGGCTAGAGTAACACATCCAAGTGAGGAACAAATTGTCTCCAAAATCCAAACAGTCCCCGTAAACATGCTTCTTTCGTGGTGGTAAGAGGGGCCAGGCACACCAGCACATTCTTTGTATTAGAAAAAATAACTCTGTCTTCTTCAGAGGTCTGGAATCTGGTACATTTAATTTTTATCCACTTATTTTATATTTATTTTTATGTGTATGTATGTGTGCCTGAGTGTATGTATGTGGACCACAGGCAGGAGCCCAAAGGAGGTCAGAAGAAGGCTGTGAAACTGGAGTGAGCCATGTATATTTTGGAAACTGAACCCCAGTCTTTGGCTAAATCAGTAAGTGCCGTTAACTCTGGAGCCATTTTAATGATGTAGAATTTTAATAACGTAGACATTCCTTAACTTTGGTTGAATTTCCCCCCTCAGATTCTGAAATGTATGTTTTTTAGCAAGAAGTCCAGGTGGTAGCTTTTTATTTAGTGTAGTCAACATAACTCATCAGTGTAGTGGCTGAGTACAGTAACTTGATGAAGACAGGTGAACAAGTTACCTGCAAGCTGAGTTCTGGGGAATGAACAGGTCTTTGAGGTGGGGCAGTCCAGGTGTGCTGCTGGCCTTGACAGCTGAAAACAGATTTATTCTGGGACTTATTATGGACAAGGAAAGGTGATAATGCGCTTGTGAGATTAATAGCTGCATTTTGGAATCTAGGAGATTTGTTAATCTTTTCAAGCAAAGAAACCACATGGAGTCACCACGTGACTGAGCTGGAGATAATCAACTGTCATTTTCTAAGATTCATCTGTCTTCTGTACTGGCCAAATATGAGAGGTAAAGTGAAATGTGTTGAGAGCCACTATACCCCCTCTTTTAAGTTCTTAACGGTGGCACTGATCCCGGCAATCCCAGTAGGGATGCACTATTATTTTGGACTCACAATTTTCTCTGATAGAAGCAGCTTTAATGGCTTCGGCTGGCATTTCCAACCATGGTAGTTCTTACTCCACAAATCAAGGAATCAATTCTATTAACTCCCAAGTATATCTATCTCATTTATACATTTTGGGGCTAGAATAATACCACAAAATGAGTTCAGAGACCCAGGGGACTCACAGCAAATCAACATTAGCTAAAATTCCATTGATCACCTGACTTCCCAAACCCCTACTTTGACTGGAGGGCCACAAACGCTGCTTGAAATCACTTGGAATCAATGCGAATCCAGAGGCCTCAAACGCTCTGATTATTTCCCTTTCCCCAAGGCATTAGATATCTTTGTGGAGGGACTGGAGGAAGATTAGCTGTAAAACTTTTTGGTTTTCTGGCAAGGTCCTTCTTCCAAAGCTTCTGCCCTCCCTTTTTTTGAGGGGTTCTGGGTCTCTAAACTAGCTCAGGTCTTCGAATTGTTTGAGGTGCTATGGTTCAAGGTAGCCTTTCATTTATTTGCTCTGGAATTTTATGGTTTTGGAGCTTGAACAAGAACTAGTAGACCCACCTAACTCTTTCATTCCTGGGAAGGCCATAATTAGCCAGTACAGAAGCTCTTTTTTTTTTCTTTTTTTTTTATTTTATTTTTTTTCCATACATTGTTTTGTTTTATTTTTTCCATTCAAGAACATAATTAAAGAAATAAAATTTTTACCTTTCTTCCCCTTCTCCCGGTCCCCTCCCACTACCCCCCACCCCTCCTCCCTCCCCCTTCTTCATTGTGCCCTGCCCTGTTGGAAGTCCAAGGCCCACCCCCATCCCTCCTGGCCTAGGAAGGAGTGCATTCAAAAAGACTCTGTTCTCAAAAAGATAATACATGCAGAAGAGATAGGTCCTGGTGTCATTGTTGATGGGTTCTCCATCTGCCAACTTTCGCCGCCACATTCAGAGAGTCTGGTTTGATCATATGCTCATTCAGTCCCAGTCCAGGTGGATTGGTGCGCTCCCATTAGTTCAGGCACACT
>PVIU01009797.1:0-73960 GCA_004026605.1 Ondatra zibethicus | reverse complement strand
ATATATGTGTATGTACGTATATATGCAAAGATTAAGAGAATCAGAAAAGAAAAGTGAACATTTACATTGTAATTGTATGGAATTCACCCCCTGACAACACTGGGTAGAGTGTCTGTAGAAAGTATCCAGAAGAAAATATTAGATTTGGTAAATGCAAGGGGAGTGCATAGCATCACACTCCAGATGTGCCAAACAGCCAGGCACCTGCTGGATCTACTTCCATCACTGGTCAGTCCTGGGTCCAAAAATTATTTACATAATTTTAGTTAATAAACTACTACAATTTTCAAAAATAAAATTCTCCTAAACCATTGACTCATGGAACTTCGCTTTCAATTCTGAAGAGGCGTTGCTTCTGTGTGTGCTGTCCTGACTCATTAGAAAGCTGACCAAACCTGTATATCAGTTGCTCTCACTGTGATAAGACATCTGAGAAAATAAATGTCAAGGAAAAGAATTGATATTTTGCCTCCTGGCTTCATGGGTTTAAGTCCACAGTTGAATGGCTCTGCTGTTTTGAGATATGTCCTATGGTGATGCACAACACCACGGCAGGGAATAGGCAGTGCAGTAAAGCTGTTGAGCTGAGGAAAGCTGGGAAGAAAGTGTAAAACATGAGTAAACCAAAAATAAAAATAGGGGATAAGGAAGGAGAGGGATCAAGGTACTAATCTTACTGGGTCATGTACCTAACAACCTAACATCCTTACGCTAGGTTCCGTCTCCTAAATGTTTATTACATTCCAAGGGCACCACAGGATGGTGGCAGTGTTTTTTACCCAAGGACCTTTGTTGGATATTTGGGATGGCTACAATCACAAAACTAAGATAGTATTCTGTATCCTTTTGTCAGAAAGTACATTTGTCAAGAGCCCTTAAATAAACATGAAAATCACATATTATATATAAGGTTATCATTAGGGGAAATCAATAAAATGTATTGTCTTCTGTTCAGTGGTCCATGTTCAAAACCTCTTACACATCACTGATACCAAGAAAAAGTAAAAATGTGACAAAGTCATAAAAATAACTGTAATTAAATCAAATTGTAGGAAACATTGCTGTGTAGTCAGGGACTTCCAGTCTCCCTTTGTGTTTATTTAATTTGCTGACAATTCAAATTCTGTTTTCTCTTTCTTTCTTTCTTTTAAACAATTTATTTATTTTTATTTTATGCGCAATGGTGTTTAGAAAGTCTCTGTGTTTGTCTGTGTGAGGATGCTAGATACAATGGAATTTGAGTTACAGACAACTGTGAGCTGCCGTGTGTGTTGGGATTGAGTCTTGGATCTCTGAAAGAGCAGCCAGTGCTCTTAACTGCTGAGCCATCTCTACAGCCCCATCTATTTTTTTTAAAAAGATTTACTTAGTTATTATGTATACAAAGTTCTGCCTGTATGTCTGCCTGCAGGGCAGAAGAGAATATCAGATCTCATTAAAGATAGTTGTGAGCAATCATATGGTTGCTGGGAATTGAACTCAGAACCTCTGGAAGAGCAGCCAGTGCTCTTAACCGCTGAGTCATCTCTCCAGCCCCACTTTTCTTTTTCTTTCTTTTCTCTTCCTTCCTTTATCTCTTTCTTTCTTTCTTTCTTTCTTTCTTTCTTTCTTTCTTTCTTTCTTTCTTTATCTCTTTCTTCCTTCCTTCCTTTATCTCTTTCTTCCTTCCTTTATCTCTTTCTTTCTTCCTTCCTTCCTTTATCTCTTTCTTCCTTCCTTCCTTTATCTCTTTCTTTCTTTCTTTCTTTCTTTCTTTCTTTCTTTCTTTCTTTCTTTCTTTCTTTCTTTCTCTTTCTCTGATCTGTATTCCTCCACATAAACATGAGGAAAGCAAGCAAAAGTTCTTTCCTGATTATCACCAGCGACCTAAAACAATCATTCATGATGTTAGGTGAGCTGGAAATATCAATTAAATTATAAGACAAGCCTAATACTGCAAAATATAGCAATCATGTCTTTCAAAACACTGAGAAAAAAGGTTACAGTAACTAGACTTAATAACTCAAACTTAATAAATCTAATATTGATGTTTATGTCCCATGCTAACATTATTTAAAATTTAGCTTATATTAAAATCCATATTACTTATTAAACATCAATTTTTCTGAATGGTATTTTCCCAGATATTTTTAATTTCTTAAATATCTAAGACACAGTCCGGAAGATCTTCCTGAAGGAGATAACTCTGTCCATAGACAGGAGCAAACTACAATGGCAGGGAGATGCAAGATGACTTCTCAGTGGGGTTTGAGTGTATGTATTTGTAAGAGTGCACTTAAAAACATGTAGCTTTTAATTCCCTACATCTGTGCAGAACAAAGCCCTTCCACACAGCTTCCAAGGAACAGAAACACTTCCACCTTTTAAAACTCCTGGAAGATACAAAATTTTCTGCTACAGGTTTCTATTTAAAGTCTTTTCTTTATTATGTTTCTGCAGGGATTTCAAGGGCTGCTTCTAGATCTTTCTACTTCGGGTTTATTTTTTTTTTTAAGTCCTACTGGTGTTTCTATTTTTGTGTTACTTCACCAGATGTCCAAAATGTTTAAGACGCGGCCTCTAAGTCCTTGATAGCTATTTGAGGGTGTCAGTATGTTCTCAGTTTGCTTCATTTGTCACCTGGTCCTGTCTTCTTTTTTCATATAAAAAGATAAACAAACACCCACTCACTAAGTGCAAATCATTGCCCTAATCACTGGGGGACAATCTAAGACTTGCTACTTCCAGCTTTTGAGGAACTCACACAAAAATTAAAAAAGGGTCTTACTCACTTGTTTTTTGTGTTTTTTTTTTCCCCCTAAGCCTCACCTAGACCAGGCTGGCTTCAAACTCCTTGTTTAGGTATGAGTAACCTTGAACTTCTTATCCTTCTGCCTCTACCTCTCAAGTCCTGGAATTAAGTCCTTTATCAGCATGTCTGCTTTTGTCCAGTGTTGAGGTTCAAAGCCTGGGTTTTGTTATTAGGAAGGCAATAATTCTGCTAATTGAGAATCTGCCCAGCTGATGGGAAGAGTAAAATTTACTAGCATTTCTTACAGACTCTGAGATATCCAACTCTATGTTTCAGATAAATTCCCTCCTCCCCATTTCTAAATGTTTGCCCATCGATACATTCCCAGTTGCTTTATTCTTCAGTTAGGAATTTCCATGCTGGAAAGAAGACCCTGGAGACCCTCCCAACCCCAGTCTCTCATTGAACCTACTAGAAAGTTCAAAGAAATATATTTTAGTACTCAGTCAAGGAGCTAATGAACACTTTATTACTATTTTCCTACCAAGTTTCCTACCACCAGTAACTTTTAAAAAACCTTGATATATTTGACAATTTAGACCTGCAGTTAAAGGTATGAAATATTTTATTTCCTGCAGTAGCAAACCATGTTTTCTTTGAGGTTTTAGGCTTGGTCTCACAAGGAAACAGTTATTTTTAATTGAATTTTTTTGACTCAACCTAACAATGTTCAAGATCATACAGATGGAAATTTGGCATGTGTTTTAATTATGTCATGAAAATACTGATGCCTCTTTAAGTATCTATAGACATTTGTGACCCATAAAGTGTTAATCAATTATAATTATTACAGCACTACATTAACAATAGTGACTACAAGTGCTATTGAGTTTGTTATGTGTTAGACCTATGGTATATGCTTTATCTAGTGAAAAATTTTAGCTGAGTTTGATTAAAGCCTTCAAATAGCAGAGCTTTAAGCAACAGCTAGAATATTAGAAATACAAGAAAGCAGATCAGAGTCAAGGCCAGGTATTTTCAGAGGAGGGTGGTCTGGGAAGCTACCAGGCAACAGCACAACTAGATTTGCAGGAGCCATAGTGAAATTCTTATTAAGTGTTTGAATTTATGTTTAGTCAGTGAAGTCCGATTTTAAAAGGGAAGTATATGAGCACATATATACACTGTCATTCTTCGTTGTCTTAGTCATATATAATCCTTAAGACTGGTGATGAAACAAGGACAATTTAAGTCTGTTTTCTTTAAGTTTTGTAAGGAGGTTACTAGCTGCTCAAGAGAAGACATGTTTTTGGTACTACCAAGGTCTTGCTTCAGATGAAGAAAAAAATTCAGTGCCATCTAAAAGATACAAACTACCAAAAACCTTGCTCCACACTGCTTAGATTACTTATAAAGCCAGCCTTTCTGCAGGTAAGATAACACAAGAGAATCAAGGTAAGGATGCCCAGGGTTCCTTGACCCAAAGGAAATAGTGTTGCTACAATGGGTGCTTTCATCAAGAAGTGAGATAAAAACTCTCCATTACTAGTTTGCTTCAAAGTTACTTTCCTCACTCTCTCTCTCTCTTTCTTTCTTTCTCTCCCCACTTTCTTTCTTCCTATTTATTTATTTATGTATTTAAAAAACATTGAAAAGGTATGATACACAAGGTAGTAATGTTTACACTTCAGAAAATAAGTTGAAGTCTTATATTTTTACTTAAAGCCAACATTTTAAAGAACACTAATTCATATTAATAATGTATCACGTTTTTATTTAAACTGAATGGTAATGCATAATAAAATAAAAATGTCATGGTAGAAACTAGAGAGAGGGCTCAGTAGTTAAGAGGATTTACTGCTCTTGCAAAGGACCTGGACTTTATCCCCAGCACTCGCATGGTGATTCACAACCATCTGTAACTCCTGTTTTAGGGATACCCATACCCTCTTCAAACCTTCATGAGCACAAAGAATGCACTGTGTAAAGATGTATATAAAAGCAAAGTACTGATACACATAAAATAAAACAAATAATTCATAAATTAAAATTAAAATGAAAAGTGTCAGAAGATGCCAATTACAAACTAAAAATGAAAGAAAATGCACTATATTTTATTTAAATAATTTTAAGAAGGCATTCCTACACTTTTATTTTTCTCTGTTGTACAGAAACTTTGTAGCAAGTCTATGAAGATGAATCCCATTCGCCCGTGTATTGACAACCTAGGCTTATTCTATCCTGCTGTTGCATCTCTGTGGCCACAAGATTGTGACCAACAAAATCCCAGCCGATTTACTGGAAATGTGAAGAAAAAGTAGATGAAAGACCTGAGTATGCTGCCTTTTGTTTTCTGGAAGTTCAGGAAAATGTCTCCTGTTTCTTCTGTCTCCCTTCATTAAACTGAAATTGTTTATACAAAATATCAGTGTTGTAAGACAATCTGGGAAATTGCTGGCTTATCTATGCAGTCAAAATGTGGAGGCTATCCTATGTAACCAAAAAGAGAAGATTCGTTATTGGAACAGAATTTAACTACATTTCCCACACACCCAAAGCTAATAAGACATGATCAATGACAAAAGATGTTGTAATATATTTCCTCCAGAGAAAATAATGAATCAGGACAGGGGCAAGAGGGAAGAAGAGGGGATGTTTATGGATACTTTTTATTAAAAAGTACATTCATTAGTTGACAAAAATTATAATCTAAACTAATCTCACAAATAGAGGCAGTTTGATTCTATCTCTAAGTGTTATATGAGCATTTTTTTGAAAAGTATTTCTGATAAAAATTATAGTCCATCTTAGCTGTATAACGCAGTGTGTGATGCATGAGATGACATTAAATAATTAATTATCTTCTATCATTTTTTATTTCAAGAACAAAATATCATTTATTAGTTTATTAATTATGTACATACTTTATATTTTAAACACCACATTTCACAAATTATCAATAAACTGTTTCTATAATATGTTCAAATTAAAAATGTATATAAATTATAAAATATAAAATTCTCAATTATTCTTACACTAGGTATAAAGAACATAATAATTCTTAAGTAATTTTTTTCATATTTAAAAAATGTTATCCTGTAGCTTTGAATTATTTTCCTACTATGGTAAATAACTTATTTTATTAGCCTGCCACTATGGCTCAGACATTTTATATTCATTTTCATATCACCCATGTTTCTTATACCAGGTATAATTGGTAGGTCATATCACAGAAAATCAAATAAACACATTAAATAGTGGGCTGAACTTGCAGTAGTTTTCATATAATTAACTTGAATAAAACATCTCAGCATCCTGGATAACTAAATAATTAAACAGTTCCATGTTATTATCCCCATTTTATAGATGGAATCATAGGAACAGGGATATGAAAATAATTTGCTAGAGTGCATAGATTTAGTCAATACCAGGGATAAATCCGGGTATTACTCAAAATTTGCATTATGAGAAAAACTTCAGCAGAAATTTCTGCTACATCTGTATTATATAAAGAAACTAAATTGAAATTATCACAGCTCTCATTATTAATATTAATTTAGTATCAAAAATGTGCTAGGTATTATAATACACAGAGAATGAGATAAACCCCCTGGCCCCAGCCCAACAATACATCTATTTCTCACAACTTATTACTAGCACATTCAAACGGGTGTTTTATCACCTTAATTATTTTCAAGAAATGGCACCAATAGCAAAGAATCCAGAGTCTTGCTGCTGAACAAAATATACCTCATGTTTATCCAAGTACTGCTAAGCACCGGATTTTTGACAAAGAAGCAAAAAATATCAAATGGAAAAAAGAAAGCATATTTAACAAATGGTGCTGGCATAACTGGATATCAACATTTAGAAGAATGAAAATAGACCCATATCCATCACCATGCACAAAACACAAGTCCAAATGGATCAAAGACCTCAACATAAAGCCAGTCACACTGAACCTTATAGAAGAGAAAGTGGGAAGTACACTTGAATGCATTGGCACAGGAGACCACTTCATAAATATAACCCCAGCAGCACAGACACTGAGAGAAACAATTAATAAATGGGACCTCCTGAAACTGAGAAGCTTCTGTAAAGCAAAGGACACTGTCAACAAGACAAAACGACAGCCTCAGAATGGGTAAAGATCTTCACCAACCCCACATCAGACAGAGGTCTGATCTCCAAACTATACAAAGAACTTAAGAAATTGGTCACCAAAGGAACACATAATCCAATAAAAATGGAGTACAGACCTAAACAGAGAACTATCAACAGAGGAATCTAAAATGACTGAAAGACACTTAAGGAAATGTTCAACATCCTTAGTCATCAGAGAAATGCAAATCAAAACAACTCTGAGATTCCATCTTACACTTTATGAATGGCACAGATCAAAAACATTGATGACAACTTATGCTGAAGAGGTTGTGGGGTAAAGGGAACACTCCTGCATTGCTGGTGTGAGTGCAAGCTGGTGCAGCCCCTTTGGATATCAGTATGGTGATTTCTTAGAAAATTAGGCAACAGACTACCTGAAGACCCAACAATACCACTTTGGGGTATGCATCTGAAGGATGCTCAACTGTGTCCATGAGTTTCAAAATAGAAAATATCTTTCTTCTAATCTTTAGTTTTATGAGTGTCAATTTGCTGTAAAATTTTGCCTTTCTCTTTCATCCAGTTAAAATTGCAGTTTATGTAATTTTATAACATCAAACACTTCTTTGATCAGGGTGAAAAGGTTTATTTTGACTCAATTCCAGAGGGATAGAGTTCATCAGGGTAAAAAGTGCATAACAGTTAAAGTGCAAAAGACCACATTTCATGTGCACACAGGAAGCAGAGAGAAAGCAAGAAGTACAGCTAGGGTATTCATCTTCAAACCCCATCCAGTGAAATACTTTTCTGGCAAGACTCTGCCTCCTAAAAGTTTCATAACTACCTGGAAAGCATTACCCACTGGGGATGGAGTATTCAAGCATGTGAGCCTATGGGAGATAATTTTCTTTCAGACCATAATAAAGGTATCTCCATCACTAATGTTAGAAAGCCAGGAGAATCCTAAAATGAACTAGTCAAAATATCAAAACCAATGTTTTTCAGATTTAAAATAAACTTCTAAAAAACAAAAAGAAAATGTATTGATTCAAAAAAAACAAACAAAAGTGGCTCAGAAGAAGAGAAGATGAGAGTATAATGCTACTTACTATTCTAAGACATAAAGGAAGACTAGAGAAATTAGAAATTAAATCAATGGATCCATTAACTTATGTTTTCAGTAATGTTAATGCTTTGAAATACTTACTTTAATTATGTGTGTGCATCTATATGTGGTTATAGGCACTGAATGTGGTAACGAAGAGGCCAAAAAAGAGTAGCAGATCCCCCACAGCTGGCATTATAGGCAGTTGTGAGCCACGCACCACCTCTAGGACTCCAGTTGTGTTCTTTTTTTAAAAAATATTTATTTATTATATATACAACATTCTGCCTCCATGTCTGCCCGCACGCCAGAAGAGGGCGCCAGATCTCATTACAGATGGTTGTGAGCCACCATGTGGTTGCTGGGAATCGAACTCAGGACCTCTGGAAGAGCAGCCAGTGCTCTTAACCACTGAGCCATCTCTCCAGCCCTCCAGTTGTGTTCTTAATCGTTGAGCCACCTCTCCAGCTTTAGTTAATCCTGGACCCTCAAAGAAGTCTGAGAGACGAATGTTGACTGTTTACCTCCTATACTGTTAACAGAAGTATTCATCCCAATGGTATTAATTGAATGATTCATTTTCATTGCTGTGGATTATGGTCTGTCTCTATTGTATAATAGGTCCATGAATGTGCTTGAATCTCTGACCTCTTTGTTCGGTCTTGACAATCTTAAGTATTCCCTGGCCTCATATTTTTTAATGCTCACATGCATGGCTTTCTCATGATTTGCCTTACATTTCTCTATATTGAACATTATGTCATTTATTCAAGTACCCCAGTTAAAAGAATTAGAAGCACAAAATAAAGTGAGAAAAGAATAAGGAAAGCAAGTAAACTAGCAAATTCTTTTTTATTAGTACTCCTCCTACATTAGTATTGCAAAATGCATCACAAACCCTAACAAGCATTAATGTCTTGTTCTTCTGGATGAGTATGATTTCCTAAATTAACTGATACATTAAGAAACAGTAATTAATGGAATCTGAGGGATGGCTTGACAGTAAGAACACTTATATCTCTTTCATAGATCCTGAGTTCGGTTCCCAGCACTCACATTAAGTGGCCCACAACCTTCTGTCAACCCAGAACCAAGGTATCGGATGCCTCTGAACTTCATGGGCACCTGCACTCACATGCATATAATCATGTACAGACACACATACACATAAATTAATTAAGAAATAAAAATAATTTTTTAATTTAATTGAAAATATAAAAGAAGTCACAGTTCCATGTGAAGCCAGTTCTTTTCCACTGTAAATACACTGCTAGTTCTATCATAATGCATACAACTGTCAAACTTCCTAAGTTTAAGGACTAAACATTTTGTTATTCCTTATATACACCGAGTTTGTATCTGTGAGTGCAGTGAAATTGTACCAAATGTTTTGATATCCTTCACAGAGTGGATCTACCTCGTAACAAAAATAGTGCTGTCCTATATTTAACTGTGTAGAAAGCCTACATGTCGATGGTTTGGTTTTTAACCCATGGCACTACAGTCAAGTAGTGGATCCATGAAAAGATGAGTGTAGTGAGAGTAAGCTAGATGCTTCTAGTATCACAGAGTTTCACAGAGATACTAAGGCTTTGGTTCTTCTTATTTCTCTCCTGGCCTCCTTGAAGTAGGATAGGCTCTGGTGTGATTCTTCATCAGAAATCCAAAAGCAACAGGATCAACCAACTAAGAACTTAACCACCAAAACTGTGAGTCAAAACAAATCTTTCCTTTTAAATTTATTATCTCAGATGTTTTGTTATGTATTATTGAAAGTGTTTATCAGAGACTGCCTGCCTCCCAAATTTCCTTTCTTGACTCTTTTCTGCAAACTCACTGATCTAATTATTGGATAGGAATTGGATTCTGGTGAAGATCATGATTAATCTATCTGGTACATGCAGATAGATGAAAGTATGGCATATTCTGTCCCAATAGGAAGATCAGTGTGGAGATACCCATGCATTGAATGAATTTTCTATAACCATACAAATAAATGTTTTGAGAAATTACCTTAGAAAAAGTTATAAACAACAACTTTGATGTTTTTACTTATGATATGCTGTGTAAAGTTAAAAGTTAATTGTGTTTTCCAGTCAAATATAATCATGTTAAAATAAAAACTGTAATTTGTGCTCTATTGAATTTCTAATACTAGAGTTAACGACTTAATTACTACTGTTTATGCATTTTTGTTCAAGTATGTATTCTAGTCAAAACATCTTTTTATTTAATACAGTTCCTTAATGTTATTCTGTTAATAATTTTTATCTTGTTGTAAAAAGTTGATTTAATTTCTGTTTTCATCTTAAGGACTAGAGAAATAGCTAAGTGGGAATATTCTTTCCTAGCATTCATAAGACCTAAAATTTGATCTCAAATACCAGAAATGAAAAGATACTTCTTTAACACTTTAGATAACTCAGTTTGACACCAACACATCATTTTGTTTGGTTATGAAATGTTTATTCTGTGTGCATTACAGTAAAGAAAAAAACTCATCCTACACAGACAGACAATGCTCTCTCTGATATCAATCAATGAAACTTTGTAAGGTCAAGTCAATTCTCCATGGTGGGAGGTAACTCTTCAAACATAGTGGCAACAATAGGCATTAAAGTCATTCATAAATGCCTAAGTTTTGAAGAAAATCAGTGTGTAACTCAAGTAAGTGATGATCTAGAAGGTTGATGACCACTTAGATATCAGACAGAATCCAAACCACATGGTGCTTAACAGGCATTTCTTCCACAGGACACCTACATGCTCATTCTAAGATCCTCAGATTCTATGAGAATTTAATAATTTATCTGTTTATTTTTAGCAGGATTGCCAAACTATTACTTGGAAATGGTGTCCTTCTGTTCTCTAACATAAATATATGGAGAAAATGAAAAAATATAAAATAACATTTTCTATTCAGAGAGAAAATAGAAAGCAAAAATAAAACATAAATAACACTAACAGTGAAACAAGGAAACAATCTCACTGAGACTGTGTCCATCCATTAATTAATCAAACGCTGGTTGGCGCCATACTATAGGAGAATGAGCAGAAAAAAATGAAGCACCTGTAGACAGTGGGTTATTTTTATTATTATTATTATCTACTACAGATGATGAAACAAGCACACATATGACTATAGAATGGGAAAGCCTCAGAGGAGTCAAAAACATAGTTATTCAAATGGATGGTTACTGTATAAGTGCTTCTTATACAGCCTGATGAGACAGTGAAGACACATTTGTATGCTGTGAAGTATATGTAAGGGGATTAAAATATAAATACAAAAAGATACCAAAAGTCTGTTTATAGTCACTCACATAATAAACATTTAATTTATTCAATCCATTGATTTCTTTCTTTGTATAATTAAATTCATATCAACAAATTTCAACATGTGACTGATTTGTGAGCATATATATTACTCAATGGGAACTTGCTTATAATAAAACTATGAATGTTGTTCAGTCACACTTCACTTTCTCTAATCGTTTAACACTAAAATTAATTAAAAATGCAAAAATCTAGAAATATATATTGTCATCTTAAGATAATCCATTCACACACATATCAAAAATGAAATATAGTTAATTTGCTTAATACTAATTAATTTTTTCAATAATATTTTCCAAAGTACTCGTATGTAATAAAAATTACAGATTAACAAGTTATTTGCATTATGTGCTATGTAGAACATTTTCTTTACTTACCCTGGTGACATTCTTATAAGAAAAAAATTGCTAACTATAGTGACTGTTGTGGTAAAAATTAAAATGCTACAGGTTCCTGAGTGGTGGCAGTGGACCACGAGAACACAGCCAGTACCAGGCAGGGAGACACAGGGCAGGTGAGAGACAGAGACATGGATAGACATGCCATGCAGAAAAAGTGGGTATTTATTTAGTCAGTTCTGGAAGAGAAAGTGAAAGGGGAGAAGGGGAGAAGGGAGAAAGAGCAGAGAGAGAAACAGAGAGAGAAAGAGAGGAATGGGGAAAGGGAGAAGTGGGGAGAAGGGAGAGAGGCAGAAGCTGCCTCTTCGGGAGAGAGATGGGAAAGAAGGGACTCAGGCTGAAAGCAGAAGGAAGATCTGCTTGCCTCAGTGGATGGGGGAAGTAGTAGCAGGGCTTGTCTCTCATAGGGACAGGACAGACCATTACATTCCCATCTCCTTTTTATAATAAAAAGGCAGGAGGTTAGGTACAACAGGTTAAAGGAATTGGGTCGTCAGATTCTCAAGACTGCTTCCTGCTTATTTGTAGGCATCATCTTGTGTGTGTGGGGGGGGTTAACCTGAGAAACCTGGGAGCTAGTCACATCCTGGTATAGCTGGTTTCTTTGCTCCTGTCCCGTGTTTGTGGTATGGAAATGCCTGGTGTCTCTTACACCTGTTTAAGGTATTGGCAGGAGAGGACAAAGTTAACTTTAGGGAAAAAAAATTAGGACTAGGGAATTGAGAACGGTGTCTCTGACCTGTTTAAGGTGGATCCTTCAATTAAGGTGGATCCCTGGAACTCACAAGAATTTTTTGGGTTTGTGAAAACATAACTTTTAGACAGCAGCATATTTATATTAGAATGACTGTAGCAGATATTTTTGCATAATAAAAGTATTTTTAAGACTATGAAAGGCAGCATGAGAGAGAAATTTGATAGCTTGTATTTGTCTTCACACCTTTATAACTTGCAGGTAAACACCTTAATAACTTGTATTTGTATTTTACTAAAATTTGTTTGGTGAGGCTGTCCTTTTAAACTGACAAAACCTTTCAGCTGTGAAACTGCATCAGAGATCTTTGAGAAGGATAAAATTTTACTTGAGTTATTGATTAAAAAATGACAAAGAACTTACTTGGTTGGCACCTAGAGCTACTCCTCAGGGTCCTCCATGGTCGCTGAGGGGCGTATTTTTCTTTTGCTGTTTAGTGCAGGATCTGCCAGGTTCCAGAAGATCCTGTGGGCTAATAAATTTGTAGGAAGACAAGCCTACCTTGTCTAGGCTGTCGATTCCAGTGGTTCTGTCGACGTCTGGAGATCTTCAGTTTTGATGAAAGTCAGTTAGCCCAGTGGTCAGCACATGGCACATTCTTGTGCCACATCACAACTTAAGTGAGATTTTCTACTTGTAAATGTGTTCCTGATTTTGAAGAAGACTAAATTGTGCTTCCTCAAAGACAACAAGGTTGCTTTGAAAGCAGAAGTGAAAGCAAGGTGGGCTGAAGAGATGGCTCAGAGGTTAAGAGCATTGCCTGCTCTTCCAAAAGTCCTGAGTTCAATTCCCATCAACCACATGGTGGCCCACAACCATCTGTAATGAGGTCTGGTGCCCTCTTCTGGCCTGCAGGCATACACACAGACAGAATATTGTATACATAATAAATAAATAAATATTAAAAAAGAAGTGAAAGCAATCATTGCCCTACTAAACTTAGATCTTCTTAGGATGCAAACAGTACAGTATCTAAGGCATCATTATTTCATGGAAGATCAATTATGAAAAAATAGTTACTAAAAAGACTCATGTCCCTGTCAGTTTTAACTGTCTTCCTGGCATAACCTAGAACCATCTCAAAAGACAATCTCAATTGTCTAGAATTCTCTGAATGAGATTGGTATATGGGCTTATCTGACAGAATACATTGGTTGCAAATTGAGTAAGAAAGATCCAGGCCATTTAGGGTGGCATCATTCCATAAGAGTCTTGACCAGTAAAAAGAGGAGAAAGTTAACTGGGAGCAAGCAAGCACATGAGCAAGGATTCATGCATTTTTTCACTTGGCTCTTGACTATGGATATGATATGACTACATGCTTGAGTTTCTTTTATTACTCCTCTGAAATGATGGTCTATACCCTGGAATTGTTAAGCAAATATTTTATCCTATAAATGTCAAGATATTTTACACACCAACAGAAACACATTTCAATCAAATCGTTTGCAAGTCCCTGACAGCAAGATTAAGAAACCTTGAACCCATTAAAAATTCACTCCAGATTATTCCAAAACAGATTTGGTTGTGCCTAACTCAGATAAAAGTTAATATGTGTTTAATAATATCTATTTAATGCAAACCTATAGTCACTAATCCATTAGATATTGTGTGGTATAGTCCACTAACTCAAGGAACCTAGAATTAATCAATGCTAAAGTCTTTCTGTAGTACACACTGTTATGAGTAGAGCTAAAACAAAGGATGTTTTGGTCCCGGAATAATCTGAAAAGCTTTCAAAGGAAAAGGCTTTTGGTTTTTTGTTTTGTTTTGCTTTGCTTTGCTTTGTTTTCTTTTTTCCTGCCTTTGAAGAAATATCTCCTAAAGGATCAGATAACGGAGGACTACAAGTCATGGAATGGTGTGAGTACAGCTTACATAGAGAGAGTAAGTAGAAGGAATAGTGAAGGATAACTGAGTGTGGGGTGCATAAAAGGAAGTCAAGTGTAAGAACGGAGATATTAAGTAATAGAAAATGGGAAGCCACAATGAGAGATAGCCTAGCACCAGCCGAGTAAGAGGCTCCAGCTCCCAATCAATAGAGAATGAAAGCAAAGTGTCTCAAAAATTATAACTGTGGAGATGTTGATTAGCTGGTAGATGGCAGTGGTATTAAGACATGCAGATTAGTAGCAGACAAGGAACTGAAAGACTTTCAGGCCTCACTTCTGGATGACCAGTTTAACAATCGCATTTCCTTCATCTCTTTCCATGGTGTCCCACTGCATTCTCATGTCTAACAAGGACAGCTTCAAGTTAGTGTTGATTTTATTTTAAACAAAGAATGTCTTCCTAATAGATTAGGTGAACAAGATCTAAATTTCATCCCAATCGTAATCAACCATTAATTATTTTTTCCAATGTGGAGCCATTTCTTAAGACAAAAAGAAAAAATTAGTATACTCTATAGAAATATAAAATAAAACTTAACATACCCTAATATAACATTTTTGTTTTCTCTTACAATTGGATGAACTTCCATAGAAATTTAGCTTGAGAATATGAACTCATGGAATATTCCCATAGGTAAAGAAAAAATATCACTTGAGTAGTAAATAAAGGTGAATGGTCATATTTAAAACATTAAACATATGGTCAAAGTTCATACTATATACTCATAGCATAGTATCCTAATGTGTGATAGTAAACACGCCTTTAAAAATACATTTTGGAAGTTTTAAATTTAAGAGCTATCAAATCTTGATGATAATGTCATTTATCTAATTATTGTACATGGATGCATTCTGAACCACATCCAGTAGTAAAACCATGAGTTCCAAGCATAACAATAAGTTAAAACAGGTATTTTCTGGGCTATAAATGAAAAACCAAGGAAGTAATAGATAGTTCTCAAATCCCCAGATGGGGATCTTGCTCTGGAAGATAGCTTCAAGGACATTAAAACAAGGTTCACAAGAGTAGGTGACTACTCTGTTCATTGCCTTTTATAACATTGCTGGGCCAAAAATCTGAAATGAAGACATGGCGACAGATGGTTCTTGGTTCCAATTCAAAGTAATATCTGAAACCAGGGGTCATAAATCCTTTAAAAATGACAGGGACAAAGGCAGAAGAAAGTGTCATTTGCTTTTTTATCTTACAATATTGTTCTATTCATTTTCTCTGCTGAAGTAAAATATGATGAAATTTCAATAAAATAATATCCAGCGTGCCAGATGTATTCTTCCAACATGTTTCCCTTGATCTTCATTATTGGAATGATAGCAAGCACCACATGAATAATATAGAGAAAAATTACTTCCATACCAGTCATCATTACCTAATGCTGGATAAATCTTCTGTCTGGATGCACAATTTATTGGATATACAAAAAAATGAAATGTGTTTACTTTGGTGTAATCATGAATATTGATGGTGATCTATGATGCTCACCTGTCATGATTAAAGCAGCCTCTTTTTCTAAAGCAGCAGGCTGTGACTTTGTGCTGTAATCCATAACAGGACAATCACTTCTCCCTGTCAGCATTCTCGTCAGTCATACAAGGTGCGCATTGAACAGTCTGCTCAGGATGCTCTCTTTCTGGGCCCAAATGAACTGCGAAGCATGTCTCTATCAAACTCAAACCATCAACATGTACTCCATTCCTTTCAAACTTAAGAATTTCACTTTTTCACAAGAAATTCAATTCTTATATTCTCTATTCGGACTAAGGCCTACTAGCCTAGACTCATTCTTCTGTTCATTATGATGAACAAAATAGAGGGAGTTTGTACCAAGTCTATATTCTTTCCATCCCTGTCATGGACTGTGGAGATCACTCTGCGGTTGTAGTTTGAATGTAAAATGTCCCTCATAAGCCCATGTACTTGGACACTTGATTCCATTGGTGCTGTGGTTTGGGGAGGATATAGGACCTTTATGAAATGAAGCTATGCTAGAAAAAGTACATCTCTGTGGGCAGGCTTCAGACTTTCACAGCCTAACCTCACTTCCTGTCCCTTCTTTCCTTCCATACTGCAGATGCATTTGACAGGCCATCTTCATGGCTCCTACTCACATGCCTTCCCTCTCACGCTGTACCGCAGCCCCTCTGGAAGTGTAAGGCAAAGTAAATCTCTATCACTTCAGTTGTTTGATTTAATCACATCATTAGAAAAGAAACTAAGACATTGCTTTAACTTAAAAGTATTAGCATTGAGTTTTCTTCAGCAGTTTTCTTGACAACAACTCAGTTCTTTCATTGTCTCATCAAAGACCGCTGATACTGTGGGCTGTATTCAACAGGAGCCTTTCTGCTCCACAAACTCTTGGTGCATGGAAGATCAAAGAGGCACTTAAGGTTACTTTAAGCTGCAATTTGCTGTTATTTATCACTTGGTATGTAATCTCTGTGAGACTGTAAAACATATTTGTTTATTCCTCTAAATGTCTTTATTAATGATCTGATAATTTAAAGAAAATAAACTGCTAAAAATTCATCTATAAATCAAAGTTTAAATATATATATGTATATTACAAAATTGATTAAAATTAACAGGGAAAGAAAATTATTAAAGTAGAATAGGCACACTTGGAAACTAGTAAGAAAATGACATGTAATAATAATTATGGTTGTAAAAACTGAGGTAGTCATGTTTAAAGTAAAATAAACATTCAACAAACAACTAACTTGGTATAATGATGCAAGTCAATAGAAAATTAGTGGTAATGTGATCTTAGAACTTCTAAGGAGTGATCGTGAAAGAAACAGAGCATGTAGTTGTGTTAAAGTTCCTTAAATTGCTTTAAATTTCTGGTAAGAAATTAATGGTATGAAAATCAATTCCATGTTCACTGAAAACAGGTATCATTGAAGTAAGTAAGGCAAGTAATTGATCCCAAAATATTTTACTTCTGAAGTTGTATGCTTATTCTGAGTTCATATGATTTCAGGCTTTTTAAACAGAAAAGTGCTGAAATGGAGAGTTCATTTTTATTCATTCACTTTTACCTCAAAAAGGATAAAAAACATTTCCCTGCTGCATAAATATGAAATAAATCAATATGTTTAAGCATTGTACTTTATGTTCCACTCTTTAGAAAAATTACTGCTAAATGGAAAAGCAAATGTCTCATTGAAAAATTGAAGTACATGTCCTTCTTCTAGGTCCCTATGGCTCAGTGTACTTTAAGCATGAAATCAAATTCTTAATGTTCAAAGATCTCCAAACACAGAATTAGTAGATTAATAATCACTTTGATTAGGTCATGGTATTCCAATTATAACTTTAATGTGATACAACAAGGCCTAGAAAGCCAGACATTCTGAGTTTTTGGTGGACAACATGGCAGACAGCTGACATTTCATATCCACTATTGAGTTAACCACCTTTTCTACATTATATCCACATTTCATGAGCCCAAAACCAGGTTTTCAGCTGCAAATGAATATGGTCATTATGACATTTACATGTCTGGAATCTTTCAAGCTTGATTCTTCCAGGAGTCCATACTAAATTTTCTGAATGATGCTTATACTTTTTAAGTTTGATCTAATTTAAATAACTTCTTTCCATAGGGGAAAATTTTTAGATAGTAAATAATTTTAAAAGAAAAAAACCCAAACTTATGTGGTTTCTGTTTCTGAAGTATTCCTATCTCTGCCTCTAGTAATATAATACATATTATCACCAATGATCTATCTTATTTATTTTGTTGAACTGAATTTAGGTCATTTTGCCATTGTTCATTTACAAATTAATAAAAGCCGGTGATAGTTCTACAAATCTTCTATGCTAGAAATGTAGGTGATATAAAAGAAAATACAGAGGTTTATTGCTTAGCACAATTAAAATGTGTCATTTCATGCCAAGTCTAGACATCTCTCCAAGGTAGCTGTCCTCTGATGAGCTGCTTAGAATTACTCCTGAACAGTGTCTCCTTCAGCACATGCTTCCACAGTTCCTATGAAGGGAAGAATGACACCACATGCAACTGGTGTATATATAAGAATTCAGGTCAGGTTGTCAGACAACCTGGCAATCACTGTTACCCATTGAGCCTTCTTATGGGCCCCACTTTTATGGTTTTTGAGTGTTTTAAATCAAAAATCCAAGTAATTTTTTTAAGTAAGCATTGTTTAAGATTGTGATAAATTCTAGTCACCCCAGAATAGTAATTTTAACCTCAAATAATGGTAATTAAATAGTTGCAAATTAATGAATTTATAGTTATTTACATAAACATGGTGATTATTATTAAAGAGTTGGTATTGCCTTCTCACCAATACAGTGCCTAAATAGAGAAATCAAGGTTAAAAGGACATTTTTTTTACAGTCTTTTGAAGGTTCCTTCAATCTGGAATTTTAAGCAAGTTCTATTTAGTATCTACCTTGAAGTTCCCTACTCA
This sequence comes from Ondatra zibethicus, assembly GCA_004026605.1. Classification (NCBI taxonomy): domain Eukaryota; kingdom Metazoa; phylum Chordata; class Mammalia; order Rodentia; family Cricetidae; genus Ondatra; species Ondatra zibethicus. Next base: position 55,182 of record PVIU01009797.1, on the reverse strand, counting down.
TGCATTTTCTTGTTTGGGAAAGTTTGCACTTTGCTTATACTCAGTGTTCCAGTTCTTCGAGAGAAAAGTAATCAATATGATGTGTAAAAGAAAAAAATGTATTGGACCAATTAAAGAGGCAAGAAATGCTTCAACCCACTAGTGCAAGAGGAAAATAGATTGCACTCAGTTGTACTGAAACAAAGACCTGTGAAGGTTTTATGTTGAGCTGAGCTACTGATAACTCTAGGAAGATATTAGGATAAAGCTGTTAAGAGTGAACTTATTCATTGGTTACAAGGTTATGAACATTTATAGGTTTATTTATCAATGATTTTGTATTACACTCTTTTGCTATAGAGATTTGCATTGGTTTATTGATACAATTTTAGGTCAATTTAATCAAGAATATGAATATATATATATATATATAGTTTGCCCAGCTCATTAAAAAGTATAATGTATAATTAAGAAATATAGGTTAATAGATAATCATCTATAATAGTCAAGCTTGTAGTCATATTAGTTAAGTTTTCTAGATATATAAAGATATATTTGACTTAGATAGGTATTCTTCAAATCCTTCAAAGATTACAGAAGATGGCATTCGAAGTGTTTTAAGAAGTTAGGACTTTTCATGAAATGAAACACATCTGCCACTGGCAGCGCCAATCTACTTTAAGAGGAAGATGGACACTGAAGAGTCTCTTTATGGAGTCTGTTTGCCATTTGGGCAAGAAACTGCTCTTGCCTAGACTCCTTGATGCCATGCTGTATGAACTGGACATGCAGGACCCACAGAGAAATGATTCCTGGACTTACCTAAATGTGATGTGGTCCTTTGGGGTTCCTGCATGATGAAAGAGTCTGCCAGACATTCTTCAGGACACAGAAGAAAGCAACTGATGGACTGTACCATTGCAAGGCAGAACAGATCATTAGACTTTCTGCTTCATGGAAAAGTCTGCTGGATACTATGGGCCTGTAGGCTGAAGATGGATGCCCCCCAAATACAAAAAACCTTGGTTGACTGTCCAGGCAGCAAGATGTCTCTGTAAATTCTAGAGTTTTGGAAATTGCGTACAATGCACTTCTGGCTTACTTAGGTAATATTATATTCTTCTGGAGTCTTTGGTGGAGATGACGAATAGATAGTTATAGTTTGCCTTAGTTGTTATAAAGGATAAATTAGATATAAATACTGTAACTATAATTCTTCCTTGATACCTGTTTTTATATTTGTAATTTTAGTATGTTAAAATTAAAACCTTCCTTTTCATTAAGAAAGAAAAGGGGAGGTCATGTGGGATTCTCCTCTGTATGCTGTGAATACCATTGGTTAATAAAGAAAGCTGTCTTGAGCCTCTAGCAGGACAGAACAGAGGTAGGTGGGGAAAACCAAACTGAATGCTGGGAGAAAGAAGACAGAGTCAAGGAGAAGCCATGTAGCTCAGCCAGAGACACAGCCTTGTGGTGATACACAGATTAATGGTGATAGGTTAATTTAAGATATGACTTAACCAGAAATATGCTTAAGCTATTGGCCAAATAATTTAATAATTACAAATAATATGGTTTCTGTGTGACAATTTTTGGGCTAAGCAATCGGGAACAAATAAGTGGCCTCTTACAACACTCTTCTCCTTAGAATTTTCGCTAATGAAATTCCAAAATAATATTGTCAGGTCCTTGAAGATTTCTGAATTGTAGAAATGTATTTATTTTATTTCCTGTGGTTACCATATCTCTAAAGCACTTTGGACAGTAGTACAACTCCATGCTCACCTCTTCTTTCCATGTTGGAATTTTATCTGGCGTGGGTTGTTCAGGTCTTATTATACGATCACAATGCCTATTAGTGCACATACGTAACTGCCCTATTCTGTGCAGAAAGCACTCCCTCATGGTAGTCATCTATCACCTCTGGATCTTACACCATTCCATGCCCTTCTTCCCCATCCTCCAAAGGATGGGATGTAATATGGTCCCTTTTAGGGCTGAGCACTACAGTGCCATTTAGTCTCCAAACCTTGGCTACTTGTGGGTCTCTGGGCTAACAGTCATCTGCAAAAGAAGCTTCTCTAATGAGGATTGAGAGCTGTATGCCTTGAGGATTATAAGAAGTTATAAGGAGTCTGATTACTACTGTGTTCCATTACCAGAAAAATAGTAGATTCTCCCTTAGGACTTATGACCTGTCTAGCCATAGGATATTGGCTTTAATAACTGTGCAATATATAGGTCCATCTTGTGGTCTGGTCCCTTAATTCATCAGAAAGTGTTTGGTTATACCCATGGCATTGGTGCCACTATTTCTCTTGATTAAAATACTTAAAATTCAGACAAAGTCAATTTGTCCAGACAATTCCAGTGGGCTTATCTTGTTAAGCATATTATTATTATTATCATTACTATTGTTGTTGTTGTTGATTACATTTAGAGATTGTTAAACTGAGTTTCAGGTAATATAATATATTATACTATAAATCTTTTTCCAATTTTCTTTTCAATTTTATGTCTTTTTTCATATAATTACATTCTATAAAACTGACAGTGGAAAATACTTTAGGGATACAAGTACCTGGGTTTATTTATTTTATCCTAGTATAGAAATAATAAATTCTTTCAATATTGATACAGTAAACTATTAACAAATGCCTTTATGTGTTACTCATTATTATAAATTAAAAGAAAAAAGCAATCTGCTACTGTAATTCAGATGTTTTCAGTGCTCTTTATTTATTTCCTTTCCCTCACTTCCTCTCTAATCCCTTCCTCCTTTCATTCTTTCTATTCTTTCAATCTTTATTTCCTTCTTCCTTCCTTCTTTCTTTCCTTTCCTTTATTGGTTTATTCCTTTTAAAACTGACATTAACAGCACCATACTCTAGTAAAAAGAGCATGACTTAAAGGATATAAATGTGTTGGATGTGTTGGCAGCTGACTTGAAGCTTTACAGTTCAAAGAAACACAGCTTTTAACAGAAACAGTTAAGAAACACAGATGGTAGAAGGAAATAGAGAGTCATGGAGTCATGACATTATAATACTATTAAAGTAAAAAAAGACTGAAGAGGCCAAAAACACACCATAAGATACATCTTTAAAAACTAAGATAGAGAAGGCTTTGCTGTAAAAAGTCATCAAATCGACAGTCTCATGGTATTCACCATTTTTAACACAAGTTGAAAGTCAAAGGTTTTACTGTCAAGGTGGGGAAGATTCCTGTATTTCAAAGATTGTATTGAATGGCAGTGGGCAATGGAAACAGAGACATATTATTTCAAATACTTTACTTTCTTTAAAATGTAGAGACCATAAATTAAGCTAAAACAAAGCCAACACAAACTAGAGCTGACAGTAGAAGTAGGTAAATGCCCACATCCCTAACCCAAAAGCTATCTCCAATTGATAACCACTTCTGAATGGAAACTTAGCTTTCTCCAAGGAGTATCACTGAACTGCTCTTAAGGGTCGGCTGCATGCCCAGCATTATTTGGCCAGAAGTAAACAAGCTCAATGGTATTTTTGGATACTCCTTTTCTCATAATGTCATGTGGTGTAGGAGGTTCTTCTGTATTTGTGTTGCTTTCATTGGTGAATAAAGAAAACTGTCTTGGCCTTTTGGTAGGGCAGAAATCAGATAGGTCGAGTAGACAGAACGGAATGCTGGGAGAGAGAAGGCAGGCAAAGAGAGCCGCTGCCATGAGGCTGCCAGGTCAGACACGCTAAATCTTTCCCCGTAAGCCACGACCTCGTGGTGACATACAGATTATTAAAAATGGGTTAAACAAATATGTAAGAGTTAGCCAATAAGAGGCTAAAACTAATGGGCCAGGCAGTAATTTAATTAATGCAATTTCTGTGTGGTTATTTCGGGTGTAAGCTAGCCAGGTGGCAGAATACAGCCCACCCACCTTTTACTACAGTCATGTTATTTGCTCAATGGCATTTTTTGGATACTCCTTTTCTCATAATATCATGTTATTTTCTTTATTATACCCTTTTAAAAGTTTATTTATATTTTTTGTCTATTTTTTCCTACAAGTTGTTTGAATATACATATGGTTTCCAGATTAGTATTTTTACATTCCTGGGTATGCAAATACGTGGTCTTTGTGTCCATAAGTGCTTCTTGTGCCTTTTCTTGGGCTCTTTTCCTTCTGTTTGTTTTGTCCTGTTCCAATGTGCTAGTTTTTTGTTTTACCTTATTTAATGTATTTTATTTTAATTTATTTTGTTATTAAGCCTTGGGGTCTTGTTTATTGTTTGACGAGGGACAGAAAGGGTTATGAATTCAGGTGGGAGAAGAGGTGGGGAAACTGGGAGGAGTAGAATCAGCAGAAACTGTAATCAGTGTATATTATGTGAGAAAAGAGCTGAAACTGTAATCGACATATATTATGTGAGAAAAAATCTGTTTTCAATAAAAGAAAAGAAATTTTAAAAATCTGCTACCAAAATTTGAAGCATTTCTACAAAGTGAAATAAGTTTAACAGAGATAGCAATCTTCCCTCCAATAAACAAAAAAAGTCATCATGTACACGAGTATGGTTTCTAAACTGACAAACAATTTTAGACAGGTGAATAGTACCAGGCCAAGAATGTGTAAAGGAAGAATGCTTCCCAAAGCACCAGAGATCAGCAGATGAATCTCTGCTTGAGAGGAATTCACAGGTAAGTCATAATCAGTACTGACCCCATACTACACTCACCCATAAGAAAGCCATTTTCATTCAAGTTCTTTCTCGGTTTAATTTGGCGTGGAAGGATACCAGAACACATAACCTCCAAGCAATCTGTATGTGGCAAAAGAATAAAATGAACCTGGGCCAATATCACAGCTTAAAGTATTTCTCTATGCGATATCCATTCTTCAACTCATAAGTGCCTATCACTGCACAAACGGGTACAATAATTCTGTGTTGCCACAAAAGCTGCATGGGGTCTGAAGAAATTTAAACTGATCTCCTGTAGCGTTTATGCATAACTTACTCCTTCTGTCGCTTAAAATGAAAACTGCTTAATATTCAGACAAAGCTAATTTAGCCAGACAAAAGTTATACTGGCCAGGAAATATTTTTAAAAAACACCACTCAACATATGGAAAATGAATCTGTGTGCAATTCTGACAGTTGCTTGTTTGTAGATTTATCAGCAGCATACAGCACAATAAACCACCTAAACCCATGTGACAAATTTCACAATATGATAAATGGCAATCATTTACTAGAGTTCACCTGAAGATTTTTTTTTCAACCAAGAATAGAGCAATAGCTTGAGCCATCAGAAAGAAAAAAAGGCAATTTATAGTCTTTCTTTCTTTTCTCATTATTCTTCCTTACACTAATTTTTTACCTGTTCTTCCTTTCTTATTTCTTTTCTCTTTTATACCTTCCTTTGTAATAATGGCACATTTAGAGCAGGATTTTCACATTTGTTTAGATGCTTTCATATTGCCAGGGAAGAATTATGTTGCTAAATCAACAAAGCAATATAATACTTTTTATATAAGAAACATTAATTGTAATATTAAAGAAAGAAAATACATGAGTCAGGTGATTGACACATTAGATAGAAACTTAAGCCATGTCAAGTCACAAAGGCAACCCAGTAATGTTCTTTTTTCTAAGCTGTCACAAGCTTCTTGTTGAGTTTCAATGAAGTATAAAACCTGTGCCATTTATTTTTTTTTAGTGGAATTTTCCAGTAAAATGGAAATTTCCACACTTAGGGGCTCTTTGATGTTCTTTTGTGTACTGTAATCACAGGATTTGCCTTTACAAATTAATATGAAAAATAATAAATATCCCTGGATTTAAATTTTAGTGTCAAATTTAAAAGCAATTGAAGTTTTCCCTTTTTTTGGAATTAGCTCTGTCTCAATAGCTTTATAAATTAGGAGAAGTTGGCAGAGAGGGGAAGGAGATGAGAAGCTAAAATATCATCTTAAACATAAGTAGTCATTGAACACTCTTTTGAGTCCAGAGTTAGAGCCACAATCTCAGGAGGCTCTGGTAGAGATGGGGAAGAACTGTCAGACACTAAACCAGAAGAAATGGATTCCTCACATTATTTTTTGCCACATCATAGGCTAATCAGTTTGAAAAATCACAGCCTGATGGAGTCAGAGAGATGGCTCAACAGTTAAGAGCATTTGTTGCTTTTCCCAGCACCTAAGTCAGGGGGATCACAATACCTGTAATTCTAATTCCCATTACCTTTAACTGTGTCACAGAGTTTAACCTCTGAGCCAGTGTATCCTTCAAGGCAAAAGTCCACTTCCTGTTATTTACTTGCTAGACTTTATTTGGCTCATCCTCATAGGCTGTACCCGGACCCACTATTCCAAATCATTCTAGTAGTTGTAGGGCTTTCTCTCTGGAGTCATGACTATTCCCAGGTGCTGTCAGTTTAACTGTGAACCTGTGCTGCTTGCCAACCACAGGAAGAAGTCAATGATTCAAGACAAATTCTGGAGCAACGAAAAGAAGTTTGTTCAGAAAGTCAGCCAACCAAACAAGATTGCAACCTCTACAAATTCATCCAGAGGCCGGAGGCACGGGGATTATGGAAGGAGTAATAGAAGTTTAAAATAGGCTCGAACCACAAATACACATGTACACATTTTTACTGTTTCTGCTGTTATCTGTAGCTTCCAAGGTTCTGGAAATGTCAGGAAGAGTTTCTAATTAGAAACTACTATGAACCATGTCTTTTCTGACCCCTTTTCTCTATAATAGTTAATTCCATAGTTAGTAGGTTAGTTACTAAGACTAACACTTCACCTCCATCCTCTTTCAAAATGCAAGAAAAGAGAGTCGCCAGTAACTACTTTCCAAAGTAACAGTGAGGGGGAGGAGGAAGGAGAGAGGGAGAGTGTTTACTACCCCTCTTAGAGTGGGGGAATGTTTTAGGTTTTGATTTATGGGGTGGCTTTAGGCAGAGGTATCATCTACAGCTAAGCCAATGGGTTGATTCTGGTTTATCACTGGTAGCAAGAGCAGGTGCACACCTTGTCAACCTTCCTATCACCCTCCTATGATTCTACTCACCTTAGGAGGAATTTGCCCTTCCCTCAGAAAGTTTCATCTCAGGACTTTGTTTGAAATACACTGACTATTCCCAGAAATATGCCTTAAGGACGATGCCTTCAGGACTTCGTATTTTGCCAACCAAATTCAATCACCTTAAAGCCTGGAATGGAAAAGGGCAGAAATAGCAGCGGCAGTGAAAAGATAGACACGGACCAGGATTTCTAAAGAGGCATTGTGGCTGGCCTGGCCACCAGTTCCTCCAGTTTTATTACATCTCTGCAGAAACTTATGTGTTCAGTGTGTTTGAAGCATTCTTCAGACCTGGTCCCAATATCAGCTTCACTCATGTGCAATCTAGCTAAAATAATTATGCCATTACTTCACATAAATGGACTCTAACCATTTTGCCACACCTACAAATTCCAAAAGGGCTATGTTCTAAGAGACAGCTAACAAGCCTATCACATGACGATTCCTCTTTAATGGACGTGTCCTGTTTTAAAGCTCAGAATTTTGTGTTTTGACTGAACATCAAATAAAGGACAACAAATCTTTCCTTCGTTAATTTGCTGTTATCAAGTATTTTGTCACAGCAATAAGACAGGTGACTAGTACTGTGGCACTGAGCAAATATATCTCAATTCTTTATTTGTAAATGGTAGATAGGAAATACCTAAAAATGTTGAGATCATTAAATAAACATGGCATAGTGTTTGGACAGGTCCTGATGACGTCAGCATTCAGTAAACAAGAGTTGTGATTATGCTCCTCCCAATGATACAAATGACTATGCTTGTGCTTGAGGGAGTTTACTCTTAAAATTCTAGCACTTCTGAATTCACAAAGAATCTAGGTGTGGGTGCTGGAGAGATGGCTCAGAGGTTAAGGGCACTGGCTGCTCATCCAGAGGTCCTGAGTTCAATTCCCAGCAACCACATGGTGGCTCACAACCATCTGTAATGAGATCTGGTGCCCTCTTTTGTCATGTGGGCATACATGCAAGCAGAACACTGTGTACACAATAAATAAATCTTTTAAAAAAAAAGAATCTAGGTGTGTGTGTGTGCGCATGCATGCATGTGTGCATGCTTACAGGGTTCTTGATAAATCTCTTAATGTGCCAGTCAAAATGTTTATTTATTAATAAATTAATTGATCCATGGCTAAATAAAAAGGGATACTCATTGAGGAAGTTTAAGTGTGCTACCACAGTGTGACATAAAATAATGAAAACTTTGTCTCTATCTAGTCCTTTGGCTCTGGGAAGGTGTCCTTTCCTAAAGCATGATTAGTCACGTTAGTTGTGCACAATTACCGCTTGAAACAAATTGACGCAAAATCTATGCTTTACACATGAAAGTCTATCTCTTCCTGAGATAGTCAATCAACATCTCTTTTCTTTCTCTCTTTCTCATGGTCAATGTGAATAACTCCAAAATCTCACAGACCGCATCACACCTTTCTTCCTACTCAAGGCTGTTTTGAGCTTTGTAGCTTTCACCAAACTCCTGCATGCTCATTGATGACTTTAAAATTACTGTCTGCTGTGAGTCCTGGTTCCATCCTCCTGATCCTCTAAGTGTATCAAGATAATTAGTTGATGTCAGTACTGCTGAACTTGAAGGCAGACAAAAATGTTCAACAATTCCTCTGATCCACCTTGTACACATTTGTTTAGCACCCCACTCTCTGGACTTCCTCAGGGTTACTGAATTTCTTGCCAACCAATCAGTTATTCAAATTTGAGATCTGAGTGATTGGCATAGAAGTGCACATCTTCAATCCCAGACCTTGAAAGGCAGAGGAGAGCAGATCTCGGTAAGTTCAAGGACAGCCAAATCCACATAGCAAATTTCAGGCAAGCTAGGGCTACATAGTGAGACCATTTCAAACCACAACAAACAAACAAGCAAGAGCAGCAACACAAAACATTAGGATCACCTTTGATCATTCTCTTCTACCTTGATTCACCGCACCACGAATTTTTGTCTGCCTTATGTTTGTTAGGTAGGAGGTCTTCCTATCTGGCCCAGGCTAGTCTAGAACTCCTAAGACCAAATGATGACTCCCTATAGGCTACTTGGTATTTGGGACAAGAGGTGTGCAGAGCCATACCTGGCTGAGTTTGTCTTTAAACAAAATCTTTCCCATTATTTTCATTAACTCTATTTTAAATGACTTATTTGTTTTTTTGTTTATGTGTGTTGATGTCTTGCCCACATGTATGTCGGTGTGAGGGTATTGCATCCTCTGGAATTGGAGTTACAGACAGTTCTAAGCTGCCATGTGGTTATCAGGAATTAAACTTTGGTCCTCTGGAAAAGTAGTCAGTGCTCTTAAATGCTGAGCTATCATTAGAACCCCTCCACCATTAACTCTTACCTAAAATATTAAAGCAACTTTTTCCTGGCTACTCTGATTCCTCCTGTATGGCACTCTGTCCACCACCATTGACACCAGACTGGTTTTCCAAGGATAAGTTAGACATTTCATTAATCAATACACAGCCAAGTGAAAATGTCCATTTCAATTAAAATAAAATTCAAACATGCCCCCGTCTTCCCTGCCATGCATAAGCCCTCAGGGTTACCATGCCCATTTGAATCATAATCTTCCTGCCAGCACAAAGCACCTTTCCTGCTCTTCGATTCATTGTATAGTTCTCTAAGTTTCCAGTCAGATCTAGGAAATTTCTTCATTTAGGTTTCAGTTCAAAAGTTACCACTTCAGAAAGGTCCTCCAGGGCCACTCACTTCCTTGTCCCATTCTTGCTTTTCCTTGCATCGTCTTCTTCATTGTACTGAAGATGACAGTTCTCATATTCAATTACATGGTTATCTTTATTTCCTGTCTCCCCGTCATCCACAGCACAGGTAAGAGTTCGTCTACAAGTTAATTCTTGTACCTACATGCAAGAGGTGTGTTGTGTATGCAAAGCTTTGTAAACCATTTGAATGCTAAAAGTATTTCAAACACCTGGGAGTTATGGCTTTAATGGAACTAAAAATAAGATATGTCCTGAAGTACAAGCAACAAAGACAAAGGGGGTTGAAAAAGAGGAAGAAAGCAAGGAAAGAAGAAAGGAATGAGAAAAGGGAGAGGGGAGGAAAGAAGGGAAGGAGGAGAATGGAAGGGAGCAAGGGTACTCAGGAGGGAGGAAATGTAAACACAGGGTGGGGGCTAATACCTAGCAAAGAGAATAACAGAGGTTTGACCTTTAAACTTAGAAATGTTGCTATTTGAAGACAGAACACAAGTAGAACGTTTTAAAGTAGAAATAACATCCCGCAAGCATGTAAAGACCACAACACAGAGATGCTGGACTAAGAGCATGGTGATATTTTTCCATCATTTAAGCTGAGCATGGCATGCATAGGCTGCCAGGTACTCCTCTAGCCTGATTGACAGGGCTGCAAGGGAAGCTGAGGCCTGCCCATGTGCAGCCTCCCCTCTGCTTCTGATCACTGTCACTCTCGTGAGACAATTAAGAAGAAACAAGGGCAACCTGGTCAGATTTACCCACAGCTGTGTGCTCAACAGAAGACACAAAGGAAGTACTCAATAAACTGCCCAAGACAAATGTACAATTATGCATCACACTGTGTGTGAATAGTTTATAAATTTAACATGAGTATCTTGAATAAGGACAATATATTTCCTACCCTCTCTCACCACCTCAGCCACTGAATGCAAGATTCTGCTAAATTTCCGGAGCTTTGGCATTTCTCCACCCCCTTCTCATATTATGACAGTCTCATTTAAGAAAAAAATCCCTACATCATAAATATGCGAAAATCTTTTTAAAGATTTTTACAGCGCGCTCTCTAAAAGTATCACTACCTTTTTCTGCCCACACTTGCCCAAGTGACCCAGCTGCCACTTTGAATCAACGTGGAGGGTTACATATAAGTTATATAAACACTCTAATATGCTATTTAGGAAAGTCAGGATAAATGGAGCCCTGTTTATAAGGCAGCCTGTAAGAAATATACTCTGTATGCCCCCGAATTGGCACAGCTTGGCTCTTCTTCCCCAAAATGAACCTACTTAGAGTGGCAAATCAGAACTGAAGCCTTGGACTGGTGAGGAATTCACTGTCTGGTTTTGGGGCAGCCAGCAGCAAGGTATACTCAAAAGAAAGCCTTTCTCAGACATTACCTACAGTAAAAATCCTCCAGAAAGCTGGAAGAGAAACAAAAAGATTAACCTAGTTGCATAAAGAGCAGCGCTGGGCTGCGGCTCGCTGGTGCAGGTTGGCATTACAGGAGCAGGAGGCTGGCTGCAAGGATCCCTCAGGGGTGCTCTCCTCTTGTCCCCGTGCTGAGAGTCCACCGTACTGTTTCTCAAGCTATATTTGGCTGAGTGGTTATTTCACTTTCTTTTTTCCTCTACTCATCTTATTCTGTATCCCCATGCGAGGAGAAAGCAACCCAGAAAGAGCTAGCCAGTTGTTCGAGGCTCATTACTTAATTTCCTCTTTCTAAATAATTCATAAAGGCTCTCTTAGCAGCTAGCCTTTGCTGGGAGGTGGCCTCACGTCGTCTTGCTCCACACGGTGTCTGCTTCTTTTCACGAAGCAGGCAGTTCTGAGTTCTGATCCTTTTCTTTCCTAAATTAGGGAAAGATGGCAAGCCCCAGTGTTTGTTTTTGTTTGTTTGTTTGTTTGTTTTTGTTTTTGTTTTTGACCAGACTTCAACTGGTTCGGACACTGGGCATCCATCAGCAAACATTTATTTCTGATTCACTCTGTTTCTTAGGCAGGATCTGAACCACCCTCTCCGTCCCATGAGTTCTTATTACTTCCCAAGAAAGCCATCTCTCTGCCTGGTTTGCCAAGATCCCCCTTATCGCTTAACAGTGAAAGTTATTTGTCACAAGCATTTGTCTCAACTGCATGCTGTATCTCTGTTTTCCCTGCATTATGTTTAAAACCTGCTAAATATGTTTAATCATGGCAATGACCTACTATATTAATTAAGATTCTCTAGAGAAACAAGAAATAAAATTGATATTCATGAGGTTTGAACTCATTTTCTTTCTCTTGTTCTTATTCTTCCCGCCCCCACCCCCCCAGCTCTGTCTCTGTGTCTCTATGCCCACTCTGTGCCTATCTACCTGTCTGCCATCTCCTCTCTAGTGTCTGTTATGTATCTACAATTTCCTCCCATACCCATTGAGTTCCACATCTTCAGATTCACAGATTAAAATATTCTTAAGTGGTATCTATGCTGAAAACATATGTAATTTTTCTTGTTTTTTTATTGGGAGCATTGCAGCAGTTTGTAGCATTTACATTGTAGAAGTATTATGAGTAAGCTAGAGGGGACTTAAAATGATCTGCGTGATATGCCTAGACCATACCCATAATATAATGTCATATAAAAGACTTTGCTCTCTGCTTTGCATCCCGGAGACTCATATAGAGATTGTGTTATATGGTAGTTATTTAAAGGAATTGTCATGGGTGTCCCTTATGACTCTCATAATCCAAAATCTCTTGGATAGACCAGCAAGCTAGAAATGAGAGCAGAGCTCCTGCTCCAGGCCAGGGCCAGTATCCTAGCAAAATCTCTTAGGGGGAGGAAGGGTAAGAGGAATCAGTATTGGGGCTATTGAGGCTTCCCACTGATTGATCAAGGCTCACCCATATACTAGAAGGTCATTGGTTGTACCAATTGTCCGTCATTTCACAAACTGAACTCAGCTAAAACCCATAAATGTTACCAATTACATTTTCCAAAAATCTAGGCTTTGTAACCACCAAAGTGGATGCTTAAAATGAATCATCAAGCATACCAAAGTCATCTGCTTGTAATAACTCAACGAGCTCCATAATGACCCCTTTCTCTGGCCCTAGTCAACCTAGTGTTCTGGTCTCCATCTCAAGTTGTGTTTAGAAGCCCTGCACTGGCCCATCCCTTCCCCCCAACTCCTCCTCAACCTCCTCTTGTCTATAGATTTCCAGAGAAACCTTTCCAAATCTCCCCGACTAGTTTTTCTAATCATCTGTTCATCTTTTATGGAACAAAGAAAGTACTTTTCTTTCTTAGTTTCTAGAATAATAGAAAATTTCATATATATTTTGCGTGATTTGATTACTATCTTTTTGAAATTTGATGGGAAAATTCAGCAATTGTGTCCAGTTTTGCTCAGTTTATACTGTGTGGTTCTATCAGGATGTCCAATATATAGAAATTAAATGATACCTTTTGTTATCTTACTAGGTAAATTAATTTATGATGGAGTAATTAATATTGTATCCTTTATTGAATGTTTCTAAAAAAGCAGCAACAACTAAAATAATCAGACTGAAATATGAAGAGAGTCAAGTTGTGATAAATTATGAATATTTAGACTCTGCCTGAACAACCTTTCAGAAAGGGTGAACTTATATACTTACAGTCATAGTCTCAGGATGATGAGAACTGCAAATATCAGACAAGAATAATTCTTTCATATAACCTGCCATCAAATAGATAATATCTTTTTGATAGCTCCAGGCCTAGGAAGAGAAAAGAGGAAAAAGGAGAAAAAGAAGAGATAAGGAAGAAGAGAGAACAGGAGAAAGGAGTGGTAAGATAGATGAGACAGATTCCTTATATTTAAAGTAGGTGAACACAGATAGTCATGAAATTTCATAATTAACTAGAAGGTACTAACTAATAGGAAATATCTTAAAATAAGCAAGATTTTTGCTTTTTATGATTGAAAAATATTCTTGTTTTTTTATTCTCTCTAGATATAGTACAATTTACAGTTGAGAACATATGGATTTGTCTGCTTGAAAACCACATAAAAGGTACCTTGTAAGTAAAACATTTCAATATTGCACTATAGTATTTTTTTATAATCTCTCCCATCTTGTTCTCTTAGAGTTTGCTGTGGGCAGCTACTTCACAGCTATGGCTTCTCTAACCATGTAAATTATGTGCATCTTTATTTTTCTCTTGCTAAATTTGTAAAGTAAAAATACATAAGCCACAAGATTATTCTGAGAAATGAGTAAAACACTATACTTAAGTCCTTCAACTGAAAGTACTTACTGAGTAGCTATGCTATTATGATACATTAGTTATTTTAAATGACCAGTTCGATATGTAATTGTCTAGTCAAACAAATAATTGTCAAGTCTACATGTAATAAATAATAGTAATGTTTTTATGCTTAGGGTACCAGGCTAATTATCATTTCATAATCCCTGTATTTTAAACTATTTGCCATCTTAAATAAAGTCTGTCTTGACTCTGCTTCAATGAGTATTTATTTAAAATAAATTAATGTAGAGTTGGTTAGTCATAGAGAAGTTAAAGTCAGTACAATGCTCAAGTTGACTCAATCGATATGTGACATTCCCTAGCACATTATTATGTTGCTTCAATTAATTACCTCAGCTAAAGACAAAGTAATGCACCAGAAAACAGAAGCTAAGCTCCAGGGTTCAAGTATAAGATGGCTATCCTACAGCTGGTCAGTTTAGCCAAGGCCACACTGAAGGTTCAGTGGGTTTTCATCATGGCAAAGACATTGCTAAACAAACAAAAAAAAAATAGACACACACACACACACACACACACATATTCTTAAACCCTAACTTACCTGGGTTCATGTAGGTTCAGGAATTTGTTTTAACTTTTACTCTATTTAACCAACCTCCCAACAAGCTCTGCTAACAGTTTTGCAACTTTTGTGATATAGCCGTTCAGTTATTATTAAGGATATATTGTTTAGAAGCAGACCAGCTGGAATGTGAACTTTCACCAAACAGCACACCTGCTACCCAATGTTGGGCAATGTTTAACCCATAAATGCTTCCATGCCTTCACTCATAAGATGATATGGTTAATAACATAGTCTGCTTCTCACCCGCTGTCGAGGATCAAATAGCATTGCTTTTGTAACACAGTACAAACCAAAAACTCTGCATTTAAGTGATTGTTGAGACGAAATCAATGTGAGTGTACACTATGTATTGCTACTTTGTTGTTAGTTGACTTCTAGCTTACAATCATTTGACATTTTTTATAGAAATATGACTGCATTTACTGCCCCAACCCACCCCACACCTGCAGAAAAAAGAAGAAAGAAAAGAAAAGAAAATATAAAATTCTGGGTGAATGAAAACCAGGAGATGAATTTTCATTCTACTGTATGTTAAAAAGTTTGCCCTCCATTATCTGCATATCATCTGCATATTTCTAATGAAAGCATCACTGGGTCTGCATTGCCAACCTAGATAATTATCTTAGCTCATTGCTTCACAATTGTGTTTAGCTTTAACATCACAGCCTTCCTTGCATACGTTCTTAATTGTGATTTCGTTCAACCCTTTATTTCAACCCTTTATTACTGATATTAAAAGCACCAAAAAGCAGATAACATTCTCTTCAAGGAGATCCCAAAGCATCTCCCAAACCTGATGCTTAGTTCTAAACTGCTCAGCATGTTTGGCGAAATCCTCACAACACAGCTATCTGTTTTTGGAATAAGTGCCCCTCTCCATTCTAGTTAATTGAAAACAACTCTAAATTGGCCTCCTGAGCATAAAGAACCAGGGATTAAGACATAGTAGCAGGAAAGTATCGGGGTTTTAAAGACTTATATAAACAACACAGTTGTTTGAGCGCTGACAAATAAATTCAAGCTCCCCAGGACACACTTGTTTAGGACTTTCCCAATTAGGCATTTTATTTGATCTTCGGGTCTGGGTGAGCCACAATTCTCTTGAATTGAAGAGGAGATTAATGGACCAGAGACAATGGCTAATTCATCTCCAGGGCTTTGTTCATTGCTCGTCCTTGCTAATTTAATACTGTTATTTCTAAACTTAAATAAATCAAAATGAGAATTGGGCAAGGGCAGTGCATTTCGAAAAGTTGCACCATTACTAAGGAATTCGTCAACATTTTCACATTTAAGTTAGGAATCTTGACTGGAAAAATAAAACTTCCCCTTTAGAGAGTTCTGAACAGAGGAGAGATATTTTGCATATTATTGCAATTAGGTCTCCTTGTAGCATGGAAGATGGAGAATAACTTAACATGTGTACAAAGCCATTGACGACAGTAATTTCCATAAGATTTTGATATAGGGACTGGATTGCTCACAGGGATTGGAGGATGTGAGTACAGTGTGCAGCACATATTTTTTTCTTAATGATATTTCTAGCAACTAAAATGAAACTCACAGCAAGCTGGAATGCTCCTGTGATTTCTGTCTTCCCCCTCATCCTCTTCAGTTTTCATTTTTCTTCTAGAGCTATCTCAAGTCTTTGAACTAACAGACTAGCTTGCTATCCCTATATGCCTTCAGCTTTGAATTTAGGATATCCCTTCATAGGAATATTTTCAGTAGAAAATAAATAGTTCTTTTGTCATGTTGGAAAAATTAAAATAATGTTTTACTCCTACCATGACTCAAAACATTTTTCCGCTAATATTCTGAGTACTAACAATTCAATTAAGCAACGCAAAGAAAATGCATCCCTAAAGAAAGGGCCCATGTGAACGCTTAAACTCGCAGTTTTTCAACTTTCTCTGATCAGAGAGTAAATTATAGGCTAACATATTGCAAGCTGAGCAGCTGAACTCGGGGTATCACACTTTTACATATATTTGCATTATATGCATATAATTCCACACATATATATTTAATCTCACAAAACTTGAAATTTCCTTATCTGCATAGTGGTGCTCAGAAATATATGGAAATATTCGGCATTGTCCTTTAATTCAACCTTATAATCACTATCTTTTGTTATATAAGAGAAATGAATTAGAAACAAAATTAGAGATAATGTTAAGTAAATTCCTTAGGTTTTTCATTCATAGCCTCATTGTTATGCAAAAACTAAAAATAATCAAGGTACTCTATCTAGGGCTTAAGAAAGCATAACGATGAAAATTAAACTCTGCTAGACTTGTAAGGCATCTAACAAATATCTTCTTGAAAGACGCTTTGAAATTTTTTGAAATTCCTAACATATGGAGACGGGAGAAGCTCAGTAAGTCTGGAGCAAGCCAACTCTTTTATTACTTCTAGCAGATTCTCACACAATCTTAGATGTGTAGGTTGTCCTTTTGTGTTTTGTTTTTCTTTTTGCTTGTAATTCACATAAGGAGAGAACAGGAAGATTGAAGTACCCTTTGCCCTACTCTTCCCTATCTGCTTGCTAATCCATAAAAGGCATCCAGGATCTGCAGGATAATTTCAGAGGTGGTATTTGAAGATGAAGCTCTCCATCTAGTTTATCTTTTATAATATTCATTGTTTCTTAAGTTCCAGTTCTTAAATATCGTTTCTCAGGCAACACCCACTGGTCATGAAAGTGGCTGTGGCTTCTGTGGCACAATGGGGCTCTGCGTCTTACATGGCATCACTTCATCAAAGCCTTAAGGTTATTGCATTTCAGAAATAAGTGACAGAAAATTTTACAACTATCATTTGTCCTGCTAAGTAAGGTTTACAGACACTCCCTGAAATATATTTACTTTTATATGTGAATAAATATTTATTGCACTCCTGGCAAAATAAGAATTATTTGATACAAACTGTGTGGAAGGTGCAAATCAGATGTGAAGTTCTCTACTGAGAGATTAAATAAATACAATATAAATTTCCTAAAATAACTGAAACAGTAATATACAAGTGTTTTGAAATATATAGAAAAAGCATATTAGATTTCAGAAAAAAATTACCTGCATGTTTCAATACTCACTAAATGACAAATGATATTTCTGAAGGTTTACTTACCTTCACTCCTGGCTTTAAAACTATCAGTAAGCATTATTATTATCTTTTATTAATAAAAAGCCAACATCAAGAAGTAATAGAGCTTAATTTTAATTGAAGTATACAGTGCTACACAAGGAATTTCTTGCTATATTGTCTACATTACAACAGTAAAGTGTAGCAGTTATAAACAAACCAAGTGAAGTTGCATCATATGATTCACAGTCCTGTGAGCACTAAGTTTCCAGATGAAGAGTACAATCACAAGAACTGTTTCTTGTCGTGGAGCACCTGGGAAAAAGAACGCAGTTGCTAAGATTATCTTATGTCCATCACTGACTCTTGTTAATACAGTTTTTGAATATGCACAAGACGCCGTAGAAAGTGTCCTAATGAGAAGGAAAATTAAGGAAGAAAAGTCTGTCACAGTTTGTCAGACTTTCAAACAACTTGATGGGTTGCTGTGCCTCAAAATGGGTATAACGGAGAAAAGTCAGTATCCACATGGTTGGTTTTATTATGGAAAGAAAATTGGCTATAACTGTATTGATAGTAGGAGCATATGCATGAAAAAAAAAACAGGAATGCATTTGAAATAGCCCCTCCAAAAGTTAACTTTCTCTGAACAAAAATTTTGTTCATTAGCAAACAAATAGGGGCCGGGGATGAAAAGAATGAAACAAAACACTGTGGCTCAGACTAAACATCGCACCACACCCCACAGAAGGCTCCAAGTTAAAGCACAAATTGACCATCTTATTACTTGCATTTAAGGTGAAACTTCCAAATCTTTATTCTATTACTAGCACTGGGAAAGATCTATATGATTCAGTATGTTCTACTTTTCAAAGAAAAACTGAAGACAGTTTGGCTCAGAAAGATTGTGTGTTTTCTCTCAGGACACATGGTCAGGAAATGGTAAAAGTACTGACATGAATTCATATTTAAAGGAACATGTGCCTTGAATAAGGATTCTCACAAACATATTATACTTCAGGGAGTCATTAGAGATTGGTAATCCATTTTCCATTTTGTAAACTCAGCTATTTTGGAAATTTAGATGCTTCTCAGGATTCATGGTGATGAGATAGAATTTTGGATTATGTGCTTTTATTCATTCAAAAAAAAACTCTACAGCTTGTGAAATTTAAAACACAAGCAAATGTAATTTTTTTTCTAATAGGAAAAAGTAGAGGCCTGTGAGGTCTTAATCTTCAGGACCCACAATATGAAAGGAGGGGACTGGATCCCTAACCAGCTGCCTACTGACCTCCACCCTGTCCACACATATGCACACAATTGATATAAAAATGATAAAATTGCAAAAATGATACAAAACTGATATTGATTATTGATACCTCAGCCTAGGGCTGGATAACCATACTTACCTGGGAAAATGAGCATGCATTGAAGGAGACATCACTATGCAGATGCTGGGAGCAAATCTTAGGGAAAGGTGTGCATTTAGCTTTGGTTTGCTCCTTTTCTTCTCACATAGTCTTAGACATTTACTATCTACTGTGCTGTCTACACATGAATGTCTATCAAGATAACACATTGCTTGACGTATTAAAATTGCCCTCTACTGTGTAGAGAGCCTGAAACCTACACAAAAGGAAGTTACAAAGTGGGAAATTCTATAAAGTGTATATTTACTCTTGGGGGCAGCCTGAGCCAGTGTTAACAAATAACCTCTCTTAGGCTAGAGGTGGCTGTACCTCCCTTGAGAAAGAATCTTTGAGCTGAGAGTTTACTAGGTTAAGTAAAGAAAGAAGAAAGTCCCTGGGGAGCGTTGCCACACATCTTTAATCCCAGCACTTTCTAGGCAGAGGCAGGAAGATATCTGTGAGTTTGAGGCCAGTCTGATCTATAGAGCAAGTTCCAGGACAGGCCCCAATGCTACAGAGAAACCCTGTCTCGATAAACAACTACAACAACAACACGAAGGTCAAATCTATATTTTTATAACAAAGATTTCAAAATCTGACATTTCTGTGAAATAATGAAGAATGTTGGTAATAGAAAGATATTTAGAATAATTATATATAAGTTAATAAGCATAGATACATATATATTTATATACAACATTGGCTACATGTATTTACCTTTATATTTAAGTTTTATGTGGGAAATGTAAAAAAAATTAAAAATTTCTAATTTTTAGGACTAAAGAGTCCAAAATAAAATAATAAGGTGCAGAGTGAGACTTTGAGGATATTTGAAATGTAGTCTAGTACTTGCTGCCCTACAATACTAAAACAAGTAGATTTTTATTTCAGTCAGAAATTGAAGCAATTAGTAAAAGTGTGAAACCCATAATCATTTGTTGAGCTGCTTTTAAAAGTGTTTATCATCACATTTAGTAAATGTCACTGCCGTAATTGACCATTTTCTTCTCTCACACATGGCAGGAAGAAGCACACATGTGCCTTACTGATGCCACTAGAAGGCACTAAACCCCAGGAGCAAGATTTAACTCTCCTCCAACAGGAAAGGTACTTCTCTCATAACCATGCAGACGTGTATTACCACCTAAGGCTGAAAAGGTATATGAAGTTTTGTGTCATACTTGTAAATGAGCCCGGGCACAGACATGGAACAAACATAGACAAGAGACACTGCTGTAACTGCCATTTAAGGGACAACACAGTCAGACAAGAGCACGGTTCCTTTCTCTTGTGGTGCTGGATTCTCAGACAGAGCTAGAAAACGGGTCATTGCAGATTTAGGTACAAAACTACTTCACTCCTTCTCAATTTTATGACCATTCCATTCAGGTTCCATCTGGATTTCCTTGACTATTAGATATCACTTTATTTAACTAACATATTCTTTCATCCTCAAAATGATTTGAAAACACTTCACTGAAATATAGATTGGATTTATTCCAGTTTCCGAAAGTGTCAAAGTATTAGGAAGTTAGTTCTAGACTCATAGTGTATAAATCCTTTTGGCATTGTGATAGAGCATGGTATTGCCATCCACAAAGTTCACATCCAAGAATCTTACTCAGCTTACAAAAGAACAGAAAAAAAAAGGTAAGAAAAGCACACACAGCCGGGCAGTAGTGGCGCAAGCCTTTAATCCCAGCACTCGGGAGGCAGAGGCAGGTGGATCTCTGTGAGTTCGAAGCCAGTCTGGTCTACCAGAGCTAGTTCCAGGACAGGCTTCAAAACTACAGAGAAACCCTGTCTTAAAAAACCAAAAAAATAAAAAGAAAGAAAGAAAGAAAGAAAGAAAGAAAGAAAGAAAGAAAGAAAGAAAGAAGAAAGGAAAGCACACACATACACATACGTGCACACACAGGATTTCATAACTTTTATGATTTTGTGTTGGGCACACTCATAGCTCTCTTAAGGCACATGTGATCTATAAACTCTAGCCTGGACACTTCTGGTAGAACCACTGAAACCTCAGAAATTGAAACATCAATGTTATGTGTGCCTTAAGATCTGACCACAAGAATAAGAATGACATACCTTATGTCTCCTAAGAAAATCTTAGTTTCTTCCTCGTAATGTAGTGTTTTTATTGATAGGCTTCCACTTCATTCCTCTAACTGTATGGACTTAGATGGTAGGTTGAATGATTAGCTAACCTAGAAGTACAACATTGGTGCTACACACTGTAAAAGCACACTCTTGGAGTAAGTAAATGCTTTCAACAGACTAGCATCACATTCTAATTGATGTTTCCACTTCTCTACACATTGACAGCAAATGTGAATAGTGTGATTTTGAAAAGCAACAGATAAAAAATTTGCCTGACTTCTTATAAATTATATTAGAAATAAAATTATATCTTTACTTTGGGGTAATAACAGTTTTTTACCCATTACCTTAAGGAATGAAACTTGCACAAAGACAATGCAGGTCCTTCATAGATTCATTCTAATATTGTTTTTATAAAAGATGACATGTTCTTGCAGGAGTCAAAAATCCTCTCCGAGCATATTACAACTAGAAATGGAAGCCCACATTCTTTTCTGCTTCCGTGAGAGACGCTGTGGTACACTCTCATCTTCTATATCTTAGGGCAGACTGAAATACAGTGACTTGTGAAGCAATTCTTTGGAGGAGGAAGCAGCACATTTCACTATTAGTTTTCTAAATTGCACTTGATTTTTTGCCTTTAAAACATCTTGATACTTCATTAACGTATGCATGAAGATATGTTTCTCATACAACATTTTCCTTTGAGAACAAAGCCACCACAGTAGCATAATTCTTGGTATGAAACTGAAACAGTGCGCAGATTGAAGTAAAAGTCACTAGATTCCTATCTGTTCTGTCATGTCTCTAGCCGGTCTGCTTTCCTTTGCCAGAAACAAGTAAAGACATTTGAGGAACCTGAAAACTTAGAAGGGGATATCTACAGTGCCTGAATTAATTTGCTTCCTTTATTTACAATTTTAAAACTAATATTGCGTATAAGATAGCATTCACGTTATCAGAACATCAATTCAACACTGAGAGCTAAGATAAAGAAAAAAAGATGTGACTTTTAAGTGGTAACGTTCCAACTTATGTTTGATCTTACCCAGGAAAATGAACATATCAAATGGAAATGGAAGAGTGAATTAAGTTTCTGCGAAGATATAAGCAAAGAAAAAGAAAGAGAAGAATAAAATCGTAGCTAAAGTCTCTCCTCATGGGGAGGGAGTAACATTTATTTCTAGATAAACATGCCATGCTCTTTGGATTTGGTTCCAGTATTTACTAATGTAGATAGAAAAAGAGAATCAACAAAAGTCCCCCTCCACTACTTGAAGGAATAACTGCTGAGAAGAAGCAATTACAGGAAAATTGCTTACACCTTACACCCCAGGTGCTCTGGATGGATGGACAAACCCCAACAGTGTGAGTCTGTGCCTGAGAAACTCAGGAGCTTGGCACAGGGGGCGGGGGCTTGATTTGAAGTGCCTGAGATGTGCTTTGTAGTGAAGAAGGCATAAAGTTCAAAGTTGTAAGACAAAAGGCACAGGTGAATGGGTGAGAGCCCTATTTCAGCAATAAAACCTTGTAACATTCAACATGCATTTGTCAGAGCAAAATGAAGACACAAAGGGACAGGAAGATGTGGGAGGGAAGGAGGATTACGTAAATGAAAGGATGAGTCATCACGTGCTGTTTTCCCAGTTGGACTGAGGGTTACATATTCAGAAACTATCTGTTGTATAACTGTTACATGCCAGGAACTGGGGATGACTGGGAATCGAAGATAGTCCTTAGAAGGAAAGGTGACAGCTAACTTGAAAAGAATCAACCTTAAGAATACAGAGGCTGTGAGGGGTGACTAGCATTTGCTGTCAACAGGGAAAAGCAGACTTGTGTAATTAAATTGGTCACTTTAAATAAAACATAGTTGCCAATATTAGTGATTTGTGTTAGAAAGAAATTTTTCTCCACCAAGATCAAACCCATCCTTCCACAGGAGGTCTGAGTTGTTTGGAGAGATTTTTATGCAAATCTCTACTACAGAAATCCCAAATCAGCCAGGAGCTGATGTACCTTGCCCTTTAATTGATTTCCATATAGAGAGCACTGCCCAGGGAGTCAGGCAACATACACTCCTGTTGAGTCTTTCTCCTTTATCTCATTACCCTTGATGTGTTATCAGGAAACCTGTGGAGCTCCCACTCTTCAGGGAATCATTTTGTCCTTTGGGTGGAGATGGTAGGGATTTTACAGATAACTCAGCTGGGGAGATTCAAAGCCAGGCCCCTTGCTTACACTCACAAGCTCAGCAATGAAACCTTCTAGCCCTGCTATAATCCAGCCTTGTAAACTCTCCCAATCTCCAGTTTAACCTGTCTATTCAACAATGCACTCTTTTACATACAACATCCCCTCCCATTTTGTTTGTCAATTGTGTGTTTGATACTCTGGATGATTTACCCAGAGCAAACATTATCAGATACCTGCAGTTTCTCTCTGCTACCTCAGGGGGTTCAACACCCTCCACCTCAGATCTCAGTACTTCAAAGACTTCCCCCTGGAGCTGCCTTTACAGCCTAAGCTTCAAAAAAAAAAAAATAGAAAAGAAAGAAAGTCCTGCTTGTTTTCACACACCTTTTCGCCACATTAAAATCTGAGCTGAACTAAAATAACAACCCTTTTTCTATCAGTTGGTGGTGGGTTAGGGGTTGGCTGCCATGCATTTTAACTTTTTCAAAGTGTAAAACACACGGCAAGCAAAGGAAGTATTTCAGTGGTCTTTTGGCAGATCTTATATCAGATACTTTTTTGTGGATAGGAAATAGCTCCACCTTATGGAGGGAAGTTATTTAAAGTGGAAACAGGCCATGGAAGACATAATGGTAGCATGTATTTTTCTTTCCCCCTCCAGAATCTTGCTTTCTTTTTTCTCCCATACAGTTGCAAGTGCAGTTCTACATGCAAAAGAGGTAGGGAGACAGCTCTTCCATATGCCTTTGTTGGGAGCATGTAAAAGTTTTGCTCTCAAGCTAGTTAAAGACTGCTTGGAACACAGGATTTCTTGAGGAGTTTATGGGATTACTAAAGAAATGTATCAGTCATATACTATTTTGGTTATTATCACTATGTTGTGCTGTATGAAGCTTCCCTCTGATCTTTTACCAACCTATTCTCTCCACTCAAGTATTTTCTGTGCCTTATCCAGCCTCTTCTGAATTTAGTGGTCATGTTTACATGCCCCTCAAAGTTGATTTTATACTCCCCCAAACATTACCAAGAAATATCTACCCTCAGGTCCAGCCCATATGCAACTATATTCTAAGTTGGGTAACTGCTATTTCATATGAATTTTTTCCAGTTTATGTCACTACCCCGGATAGTCTAGAAACGTGTAAAAATCTCCCCAGAAACTGTGGAAATATCCTCATATTTATTCTGAGACTTCTCATGAAATTTTGGAAAATAAAAGGGATTCCCTTCTTTTGCTATCTTTTTTATGTATCAGTAATTCTTCCAGGCATGGGAACATATTTTCTCTGACTTAAACCCACAGCTGTCTTCTAAATTGTTCACAACTCAATCTGCCAATATCGTTCAAGAGGCTTTCCCAGGCTTAGCAGCTAATGAGTGTTCCATCTTGTTACAGCACTCCACATTTTCTTTAATTGCACAGATTGCCCCAGTCTTTGTGAAGAGCATGGTGTGGTGGTGAACACTGAGCATCTTTCCCATCCCACTAAATAAAGTTAACTGCTTTGCCAGAAGAATAGTTAGATATAAGCTTCTCATCTCATACCTTTCCATAGCTAAAAAATATAAGCGATTACAGAGATCCTGCTAGAAAGAAGATGCTGTGCTCAAAGTTAAAGAATATGTAGAAAAAAGAACACCAACCCTCTCTGTGGCTCTGGGAAGTAATTCACTTGGCACACATGGGGAAACAACATCCTTGGTCTTTGCCCTCGACTCTCTGCCTGCATCTAAGGGCAAAGCAGATATTAAAATGATGTGGGATTTCCCTTTACATGTATGAATATGTTCTATTACCATTTGTTAATAAAGAAACTGCTTTGGCTTGTGGCTGGGCAGAATAGAGCTAGGCAGGAAAACTAAACTGAATGCAGAGGAAAAGAAAGTGGGGTCAAGAAGATGCCATGTAACTGCTGAAGGAGAAAGACTCTGAAACCTTACCGGTAGGCCACAGCCTCGTGGTGATACACAGATTAATAGAAATGGGTTAATTTAAGATATAAGAGCAAGCCAAAAATATGAAAAAGCCACTTGCCAAATAGTGCTATAATTAATATAGTTTTGTGAGATTATTTGGGTTTGAGTGATTGGGAAACTAAAATACAGTCTCCGTTTACAAATGGTGCCTACAGTCAAGGGCATGGCTCCACATAAGACCTAAAAAAGCTTTTTTTTTTTTTTTTAAAAGAAAGCTTCTAGACCCACAAAAATGGGAACCAAGTACAGTTTCTTGGTATCCACATCTTTTTTCAGATAGGCTCTGTTTCCTAGCTGTGAGCAGAGGCATGGCACCTTTAAAAATGGCTTCCTGGTTGGTACTAGCAGCATGAATTGTTCTGGCTCTTTTAGAAGGTCCTGCTATAGAGCACTTAGGGTTTGTGAGCACAGTGTTACAAATTGCTTTATGGCAACATAGACCTGCTGCATCCTTGGAGCTGGGGTAGTGAACATAGCTCAGAAAGGCGGTAAACATACCGCTGCCTTGTTGCACTGGGCAGAGGCCAGCTTTAATCAATAGGCAAAGCCGCAGCTATAATCCTAGCCATGCCTGCTTAGCATGTTTTAAAAAAAGAAAAATAAAATTCTACTGTTCAGAAAATGATTACAGATACACAAAAAAGACAGATTCAGGTGAAAAAGACCTCTAAATGGGTCACAGTGTTGGGTAAATGTACATGGGCTTAAGAGAGAGAGAAGAAAGAGTACAGATGGCCATAGGTTAAAGAAGTAAAGATAATAAAATAAAAATTAAAAAGTGGTAGGGTATAAAAAGCCACATAAAGATGGAAAATAAACTGAGAGTCTGTATTATGCATATTATGCATATTATTGTGTTTTCCTTGAATTTTGTGACTGCAGAGAGACATTTGATTCTGGGAGCTTCTAAGCTAAAGCAACGTGTATATATATATGGTATTTTAACTTCAAATTTAGAGTGTAAGGATATGTTATTTTGGAAAAGATGTTCTGCTCTTGTTTCCACAGAAGATGAAAACCTGTGGATTCCTTCCAGGCTAATGTGGTTTGATGGAAGAAGACCCCCCAAAAGGTCTCTCTGGACCCTAAAATTACTTCATCCAATAAACTGCAGGAAGCAGTTTGGAAAAAACTAAGCCCAAATTCCCAAAATGTTTGCTTATAAATGTTTCTTTTAATTTAAAGGGGGTTAATTGTAAGTGATTATTGGTTACAATCAATTTCTAAAAACAGGGGTGTTAGGAATATTTTCCTAACGCGAGCTCTCTGCTGACGCAAATTCCCAATCAAGCCAAATCAAAACAAGCCAAATTAAAAAATATCCAGGTTTAATGGCAGTTCTGTGCTCTTGGGTGGCCCCAAGGGGGGACCGGGAAGCAGCGCAAATGCGACCACTGGGAGGAAGAAAAGGAGACCACGTGTTCCTCTTTTGGGAGTTCACTTAAATATTTTTGGGAGTGGTCCTGACCTCCCCACCCAGGGAGGGGTGAGGACCTGGTCTGCTGGGATTTGAAGTCCAGAGTGCTAACTCTCAGGGTCAGAGGGCTAAAACAGATGCAAGGGGCTGGGGCCTAAGCTCCCAACTTAACATTACAGACACTTTGGATATAGGGGTGACAGAAAATTGGAGTGGTAATTATAACAAACATTTAGGCTCTCTTTGGAAAAAAGGCATAGACTCAAGTCTGGTTACTTCCTGCAGGCATGGGGCAATGTGGGGAACGGAAGAGCTAGGTGTCCATATTCAGCCAGAGGTGTGGCTGGAGAGGCATCCCATGTACTGTCATCT
Organism: Ondatra zibethicus; assembly: GCA_004026605.1. NCBI lineage: Eukaryota > Metazoa > Chordata > Mammalia > Rodentia > Cricetidae > Ondatra > Ondatra zibethicus. Next base: position 27,985 of record PVIU01009797.1, on the reverse strand, counting down.
GGAGGAGTGAACCTGTAAAATAGAATCTCGGAGATGGGTGAGGTAAAAGGGAGTTCCAAGAAGTGGAACAAAGCTTTGGGGGAGTGGCTAAAGATATCTCTACCCTGTAAAGGTGATGGGCAAGCAGGTATCACTAAAAAAAGAATGAGAAAAAAAATTGTCCTGCAACAATGCAAGGCAAAGTTTTAAGTGGGGAGGAACAGGTCCCATCTACCCCCATAGCTGAAATTGGTGAGGGAAACTTAAGGCCCCAGTAAGAATAAAAGTAATGGACTTACCCGCTACCTGCAGCTTCACCTTAGGCTTGGGTAGGGTTATGGGATAAACCAAGTCTGGGCAGCGTTAATCCTCTGCAAGGTTGAGACATTTGAAGGCTGGCACAGTTTCACTTGCCGATGGTGATGAGGCCGGACCTCCGTGGCCTGGCATAGAGGACAAGCCCGTATGGGGGCATTGTGATTTCCGGTGTCCAGGTTGCTGGCAGATAGGGCACAACATAGCAGCAGGTGTAGTGTAATATCGTGCCATGTGACCATTTAGGCCACACTTGAAATAGCTTGCCTGTGAAATAGTTTGACTTAGGCTGGGCTCTATCAGGGTAGAGCCCTGTGGTTGGCTTCCCTTGTCCCCATTGCTGTGACCTATTAGGGCAGCTGCTAAGGCCTGGGCCTATAGATTGTTGTAGTTTTGTCTGTTAGGAAGACTCAGCTTGTTTCTCTTGGGCATTAAAAACTTTATAGGCCATTTTCATCAGTTCCAGTATAGAAGTTTGGGGACCATCCTCAACCTTTCTTAACTCTTTCCTAATAGCTGGTACTGACTGAGGAAAAATGGGTAAGAAGAAGGATTAGTAGAAAAGGAACCTAGCTGCTTTTCTATCTGAGAGAGATTTGGAAGAGAAAAGGGAGCATGGGAGGGGCTAGCCCAGTGTGCAGAGGGGGTCCAGGAGTGGAGCGGGTGAGGTAGGAGGGGAGGGGAAGGTGGAAGTTGACCTTGAACCTCCAAATTGGGGAGGGCAAAGACTGTTGCTCCCACAGGAGGGTTTTGGGAAGTGTGGGCTCCAGGGAGTTGGGGAGAGGACAGTGCCTCTGGCAGCATGGTGCTGTGAGACACTGGCTACTAAGTGGGGGAGGGGGTGAGAGCACAGAGCCCAAAAACCTTGGACATATGTAAGCTGTGTCCATTTGTCCTTATGGTGACAAATTGTTTTTTCAGGTCCCAGAGGGTGGTACACTCAAGACTTAGTACATAGGGAAATTAGCCATTTGGGACAGATTGTATCAGGCAGGCTCAATTTAAAAAGATTTTTTGTAAGAGACATTACAGGGGCAACAAGCGGATCTGGCTTTGAACTGTGCCCATTTTAAAGTCTATGCCCAACCAAGTGACCTAAGTCCATTGCAGTAAGTCCGCTAAAATGGCTCTTAGGTCCAAATGAGGCCGTGGAAATTGAATGCCTGGTGTCCCAAAACAAACAGAGTTCCACCTCAGCCCAGTCTGGTCTTGCTGCCACTGGGAATAGACCCCTGGTGCGGGCCACGACTTCAACAGGAATCCGAAAAATGACAAAAATATTTATGAATGGGTCCCCCCAAAACCCTATAGCATAGACAAGAAAAGGGACTCACCAAGATGCAGCCGCTGTAGCCCAGAAGCTGGTTTAAGCACAGTGTGGAGAACTTGTATTGTAGACTAGGGGGCTTTCAACACACAGCCTGTCATGTGGAAAGGGCCTGCCCTATCTCAGTGGGACCTCCAAGATTTTAGGAATATTTTCCTAATGCGAGCTCTCCACCAATGCAAATTCCCAATCAAGCCAAATCAAAACAAGTCAAATTAAGAAATATCCAAGTTTAATGGGAGTTCTGTGCTCTCAGGTAGCCCCAACGGGGGGACTGGGAAGCCACGCAAATGTGATGACCAGAAGGAAGTATGGAGACCACGTGTTCCTCTTTCGGGAGTTCACTTAAATATTCTTGGGAGTGGTCCTGACCTCCCCACCAGGGAGGGGGTCAGGACTTGGCCTACTGGGATTTGGAGTCCAGAGTGCTAACTCTCAGCATCAGAGGGCTAGGATAGATGCAAGGGGCTGGGACCTAAGCTCCCAACTTAACAGGGGGGATATTATATAGAGATGAATACTTTGAATTGGTTTGGATCTTGGTCTATTAATACAAATTTAAGGTTGATTTTGTTACACTGTGTATATAAATATATATATTTCTACTCTTATTTAAAGTATTGTGGTTTTACAACTCATTTAAAAATATAATGTGTAATTAAAAATTACAGATTAATAAATAGTAGTTTAGAATAGTCAAACTTGTAGTCATATTTGTTAGGTTTTCTAAATATACAGAGATATATTTCAGTCAGATAACCTTCAACGCTTCAAAGACCTACAGAATATGGCATTTAAAAGGTTTTAAGAACTTAGACTTTTCTCCTCAGTGAGACGTGTCTGCTTCTGGCAGCATCAATTACTTCAAAAAGGTTAATGGACATTGAAAAAAACTCATTATGGAATTTGCCTTCAATGTGATAAGGCTAGCCATTTGGACAAGAAGCTGCTCTTGTCTGAACTGCTTAATAGTATGCTATAGAAACTGGAAATGCAGAATCCACAGGAATGTGACTGACAGAAAGTGGAGTCAAGAAGATGCCATGTAGCTGCCAAGGGAGAAAGATGCTGGAAACTTACTGGTAGGACACAGCATCATGGTTATACATAGATTAATAGAAATGGATTAATCTAAGATGTAAGAGCTAGCTAGGAATATCCCTAAGCCATTGGCCAAACAGTGTTGTAGTTTATATAATTTCTGTGTGATTATTCAGGTCTGGGCAGTCAGGAAACTAACGTACAGTCTCCTTTTGCAAAGACTGCATTCCTTTTTGTGTACCAGGAATATGTCTCATTACCACTGGTTAATAAAGAAGCTTCTTTGGCCTACTGCAGGGCAGAATATAGTTAGGCAGGAAATTCAAACAGATATATATAGAGAAAAAAGGTGGAGTCAGAGAGACATCATGTAGCTGCCGAAGGAAAAAGATGCTGGAATATTACCAGTCAGCCACAGCCTCGTGGTAATATATAGATTAGTATAAATGGGTTAATTTTAGATGTAAGAGTTAATTAACAAGAAGCCTGAGATAATAGATGAAATAGTGTTGTAATTAATATAGTTTCTGTGTGATTATTTGGGTGTGAGTAGCCAGGAAACCAAAGAGCAGTCTCCACTTACATGAATTTTTTTCATTTAAACATGTAATTGTAATGATCACAAGGTAAAAAAAAATTTGAAAACTTCCTTGGTAAGAAGAAGGGAAATGGAGTTCCGAGAATGTTCATGTAAATGTGAAATTGAGTCTGGATCATTAATATACTGGTTGTCTTATTTCACAGTATGTAGACTCAAATGTGCTGGCTTCACTCCAAAGATAAATTTACATGAAACTATATATGCATAATCTAATATTTTCTTTGGCTACTACCCTAAGTTGGCTATAGCAACTTGATTTCATCTAGCAAATTGTAAAAAGTTCAAGAGTTCTTCACTTGCTACAAATTTCCAGAGTACTTATCATCTCCTACCCAGCTTCAAATCTAGGCTTCTGTGTCTTATTCTCTTGAATTCTTATTCTTTGCTTGTATCTACTCTAAGATATGGAATTCAGCCTGTTCTTTTCTTACATGTTAATTTGATGACTAATAAACTTTGGAGATGGAAGACATGTTTGAATAAATTGAGGACATTGGAGAGACTAGGATAATGAAAGTGACAACAGTAGACAGGCAGACAGATGGATAGAGTATAGGTAGGGGACAGAGAGAAACATAGAGAGTCAGACAAATAGATGATAGAGTCACAGAATTCACAAAGTTCATTAAATCAATTATGGGATATTTTGTAATTAAGACTTTTTCTGCCCATTTCAAAAGCTTATCTTCTAATTTCCTCCCAAAATACTCAGACTTTATAATTCATTCCTCATCTTGACTCATCACCCTCTCTTACTGTTTAGAGATGAAATATTCCATATAATAGGACACAGATAGTTCAAATATTCAGAAATGAACACAAGCCTGAAAGTAGAAGGTTTCTAATGGGTAGATAAAAGACAGCATTCTTTTGGAACTTGTGAAACTATTTCAGATCTACCAAATTGAGTTTTTTCCCTCTTCTGGGAGAAGGGACATTGGGCTACCTGCTGCTTCTATCAGCATGTCAAAGTCCATGCTGGTCTTAAAGCTCCCCCAGTCCCTATTATAACTACCTGTTATGCATTGCAAAGTTGACTCTGACCTCCTGTTCCACCTCCAGCTATTCACCCTTCTTAAAAACCTGCTATTGCCCGTGATTTTCTTGATTGCTCTCTCTTGCTAGTCTCACTAGTCTCTCTCTCTCTCTCTCTCTCTCTCTCTCTCTCTCTCTCTCTCTGTTTATTGTCTAAATCTTGCTATCTCCACTATTTTTTCCTGCTCTCTCACCTATCTTGCATATAGCTTGTGTGCTATCTATTTCCCTTTCTGCTCTTGACTCTTTAAGATGTCTCCAGATGTTTTTTTTTTCTTTCTCTTATTCACAATAAAAACCTTTCCACTAATGGAATGGTCATTTGACAGTTTCTTTCCTGTGCCCACCCCCATACATCCAAACATGCAAACTGTTCATAGTTAGAGCTTAGATGAAAGGTAGGTCATGTGGACTTGAGACTCATTGATGGATTAACTCCTGAAAAGTTCATAATTTAAGGTAAATTTTTGATAATAGAAATTCAGGGTGTTGCATTTTGTTAGTGTGAATAAGTCCTAGAGAATGTGTCCTTGGAGGTTATATTTTGTTTCTTGGACTTTTGTCTTTCTCTTTGCTTCTTGAGTACTGTGAAGTGAGGAGAATTTTATGCCTCATGTCCTTCCACATGTCAATACCAAGGTGACTGCCAACTGACCAATGATTGGAACTTCTCAAACAAGAGCCCAAGCAAATATTTCTTCCTTTAAGTTACTTATTCACCTTAGGATCCTGTCACAGAACCATGAAATACGCCACAAATGCCCTCTTTCCAACTTGTGCTGCATTTGGAGGAAAATGAGCAAACTCAGAACACTGAATTTTTGCAACTCTTTCTCTCAGCAGACATTTATTTAAACCACTAGTTTTAGAAAGATGTGTGATTTAAATAGCAAATATTGTCTCCTTAAATTACACAGAAAGTATTTACAACTCATAAGTTGCAGGCCTTAAAACATTGGCAGGAAAAAGAATCTAATGTAGTTACTAAGCAATTGTTAGGTAAATAACAATTAGCATGAACATAATCAAACAAGAATATTGAACTTTTTGTTATCAACTGTGTCATAAACCTGTGATTTTAATTGTGTTGACTAGAGGGAGTGTGTAGGTGGAATTTTCCTGTCCTGACTACCTGCTCCCAAATAATCGATGCAGAGGTTTAATATTATTTATAAATGCTCTGTTGATATCTCAGTCTTGTTACTAGCTAACTCTTACACTTAAATTAACCCATACTTCTTACCTATGCTTTGCCACATTTCTTGGTACCTTTCCTCAGTATAGCATTCCCATCTTGTTTCTCTGCATTTGTCAGGGAATAACATGGAATGTTTTAGCAAACATCATAAGAAAATCATAATTTACCTAAGGTACATATTAAAGAATGATATATTTAGATGGATAGATAGATAATGATAGATAGATAGATAGATAGATAGATAGATAGATAGATAGATAGATGAAAGGTAAATAATGATAGATATACATTCATATATATATTCATGCTCAGGGAACACCATGAAAGAGGAGGCAGAAAGAGTATAAGAGTTGAGGGGTTAAAGGACACCAGAACAAGGTCCTCTGAATCAACTAAGCAAAGTAACACTCACAGAGACTGAATCAGCAAGCCCAGGGCCTACACATGTCTGAAGCAGGCCCTATGTATATGTTTTCACTTTCAGTTTAGTATTTTATGGAACTCCTGAATATGTAAACAAGTGGATCTCTGATTCTTTTGTATTTTTTATTGATGTTTTTGCCTGTACATATGTATGTGTGAAGGTGGTGGATCCTGGAGTTACAGACAGGTGTGAGCTACTATGTGGTGTGTGAGTACTTGGAACTGAATCCCAGTTTTCTGGAAGAGCAGATAGTGCTCTTAACTGCTGAGCCATCTCTCCAGACTCAGATCTGTGATTCGTGATCCTTACCTTGGTCTTTTTTACTTTCGCTAGTTTGTTTTGTCCGACTTTGATGTGGTGACTTTTGTATTTGTTTCTGAGGGGGTGAATGGGTGGGTGTTTTGCTATGCCTTACAAGCCTGTTTATACTAAGAGAGACAGAAAAGAAATGGATCTATATTGGAGGGAAGGCAAGGAGGAACTCGGTGCAATAAAGAGAAGAAAAATCAGTAAATATTGTATGAAAAAATAATCTACTTTCAATAAAAGAGGGAATAAAAGAATTCTCCCAGAATCAAAAATAATATGCTGATGTAATTTTCAGGCTTCCTTGACAGGTCCTGTGTTGAAAACTTGCTCATTGACCTTTGTTGTAGTTGGTAGAGCCCTTAGAAACTGGAAGGAAGTTAATCTCTAGACCATGCCCTGAGGGAGAAAACTGGAACCCCCACATCACCTTCCCTTCTCTTTTCTATTCATTATCTCATTCTCTCTCTGTACGCTGGTCTACAAGGTCTAATTAATTTTGCTTTGCCACATACTCCTTCCTATGATGTTTTGCCTCAAGGACTAAAAGCAGCAGAGACAAGCAAGCATGGACTGAATAGTCATTTGTTCCTTATAAATCAGCATTTGTTCCTTATAAATTCTCTATGGTATTTTATATAGCAGTGGAAATAATATATGGGGACTATTAAATTATTATCTAATGCAAGTTTATTGTATTTGAAATTTCTTTTCAAGAGATGATCCCATTCTGTCACTAGTTCTTATATTCCTCTACTCTAATTCCACTTGAAAGTGGTGAATATGCAATATTCAATACTTTAGAAAGGGTAACATCCACTTCCTAAATAGTGGCTGTACAAATTTGCACTTCCACCAAGAGTGGTAGACTGTTCTCCTTGCTCAACATCATCTTCAGGATAGGTTGTCACTTGTGTTTTTGTATTAGCCATTCTCACAGGTGTAAGATGGAATCTCAGAGTCCTTTGAACTTGCATTTTTCTGATGGTTAAGGATACTGAACATTTCTTTAAGTGCTTTCCACCATTTGCGATTCTTCTGTTGAGTATTCTCTGTTTAGATCTGGACCACAGTGTCAATTGGCTTATTTGATTTATTGATATATAGTTTCTTGAGTTCTTTATATATCTTGAAAATCAGCCCTTAGTCAGATGTGGGGTTGGCAAATATATTTCCCATTCTGTAGGATGCTGGTTTGTCTTGTTGATGGCATCTCTTGCTTTGCCGAAGCTTTTCAGTTTTATGACATATTATTTTAAATTGTTGGTCTTATTGCCTCTATGATAGATGTTCTGTTCAGAAAGTTGTCTCCTGTGCCAATTAATTCAAGGGTATTTCTTACTTTCTCTTCTATCATGTTCAATGGATCTGAATTTATGTTGAAGTCTTTGATCCACTTGAAATTGAGTTTTGTTCAGGGTGGAAGATATGTATTTATTTGCATTCTTCTACATGCTGACATTCAGTTATACCAGAAACATTTGTTGAAGATGCTTTTCTTTTTTCACTGTATGTTTCTTATGTTCATATCAAAACTCAGCTATCTATAGGTATGTGGATTTAAGTCCAGGACTTCAATTCTGTTCCATTGATCAACCTGTCTGTTTTATGCTAATAGCATTCAGTTTTTATTATTATTTCTCTGTACTATAGCTTGAAAATCAGTGATGGTAATACCTCCACAAGTTTTTTTGTTGTACAAGATTGTTTTAGTTATCCTGGGTTTTTTTGTATGAAATTTAGTATTGATTTTTCATGTTCTATAAAGAATTGTGTTGAAATTTTGATGGGAATTGTATTGAATATGTAAATGGTCTTTGGTAAAATGACCATTTTTTTTTTACTATAGTAATCCTAATGATCCATGTCCATGGTAGATTTTTTTAACTTCTGATATCTTCTTCAATTTCTTTCTTCAAAGATTTGAAGGTCTTGCCATACATGGCTTTCATTTACTTGGTTAGAGTTACCCCAAAATATTTTATATTCTTTGTGGCCATTGTGAAGGGTGTTATTTCCATTTCTTTCTCAGCCTGTTTATCATTTGTATATAGGAGGGCTACTGGTATGCTTTTTAGTTTAATTTGTACCCAACTACCTTGTGAATGTGTGTTTCAGTTGTAAGAGTTTCCTGGTAGAAATTTTGGGGATATGTTGCTTTGGAAAAGAGGGTCTTCTCTTGTTTCCACAGAGGATGAGAACATGTGGATTGTTACCAGACTGATGTGGTTTAATGGAACAAGATGCCCCCCGAGGGTTGCCGTGAACACCCCCAAAATTACTAAACTCAACAATCAGTAGGAAGCAGTATGTAGAAAACTATGCCCATATTCCCAAATATTTTCTATAAATGTTTGTTTACATTTAAAGGGGGATTGTGTAGGAGGTCCTTCTGTTTATGTGTTGCTTTCATTGGCTAATCAATAAAGAAACTGCTTGGCCTGATAGGGCAGAACTTAGGTAGGCAGGCAAGACAAAACTGAATTCTGGGAGAAAGAAAGCAGAGTCAGAGAGCCGCCATGAATTTTCCCGGTAAGCCACTACCTTGTGGTGACATACAGATTAATAGAAATGGGTTAAATCAAGATGTGAGACTTAGCCGATAAGAGGCTAGAGATAATGGGCCAGGCAGTGATTTAATTCATACAATTTCTGTGTGGTTATTTCGGGTGTAAGATAGCCAGGTGGCTGGGACAAACAAAGGGCCACCCTCCTTGTGCAACAATTTGGTACCTTCAACATGGTCAACTAACTCTATGTAAAACCTGAGAGGGCTTAAAAAGAAATTCTAGACACATAGAAAAAACAGAGTTTAACACAGCTTTTTGCTGTTTGCTGCTGGCATGCTTCAGAGAGATTTTCCTGACTCAGCAATAGCAGTAGAAACAAAGCAGCACCATTTTAAAACAAGGCTTCCTGGGCCCTGCCACCAGTGCAAAATCTGACTATGAAGCATTTGTGGACCCAGGTGTTTGTGTGCCCAATCAGGGTTGGGAGTAAAGTAGCCAAGACCATGCCCATGGCTCAGCTCTTCCTGCCTGGGCAGGCTGCAAGATCAGGGCTACTAGGCTTGGGCAGGCAGGATAGCATGGCATATTCCCACTGCCATACAGAGAGATGTTTCCAGGCTTCGCAGTGCTCTGCGTGGCAGATTTGGCTGTAACTCAGATAAAAATGGTTTATGTGCTGCATGTTCATTCTCGGGGTTGAACTGCTGAGTGAGGCTTCTACCTGGTGGCCCCAGAGCTAACACTGGTGGTGCTTCCACCATTTTAAAACTGGAAAGAGGTGGAGCTAACATTCAGAGCAGCTGCATCCAAGCTGCTTAGCATTTTAAAAGCTCTTCAAGACAGTAGAGAATTACAGACAATGCAATAAGGACAGATTGAGACATAAAAGACCCCTAAATGGGTCACAGTGTTGGATAAATGTACGTAGGCTTGGGAGAGAGAAGAAAAAAGAGTATAGAGAGTCATAAAATAAAGTTAATGCCTTAAAAAAAAGAGTAAAGTATTTAAAGAGACAGAGTACAGATAGTCATAGATTAAAAGAAGTAAAGAAAAATAAGCCACAGAAAAATGGAAAATTCGCAGAGAGTCTGGATTCTGTATATTATTGTGTTTTCTTTAAATTTTTGACTGTGAAGGAACTAAGTACACAGTAACATTTCATTGTATGGGCTGCTAGGCTAAACCATCATGTATACTATAAAACTATTATGACTTCAGAATTTGGGTCTAAGAATATGATGCTTTGGAAAAGAGGTTCTTCTTTTGTTTTCACAGAGGCTGAGACCCTGTGGATTGCTTCTTGACCAATATAGTATGATAGACCACACCCTCCTGAAAGGTTGCCATAAACACCCTCAGAAAATTACTTCACTCAACTGCTCACTGAGATAAACTTAACATACAGGAAACACCATGAAAGACCTGATTAACAGTGCCCCCATATAGCAGGAAGAAATTTGGAGAGAAATAACTACGTCCATATTCCAAAATATTGTTTATAAATCTTTATTTACATTTAAAGGGGGATATGATATAGATATGAATAATTTGCATTGGTATGGATCTTGCTTTATTGATATAAATTTAAGCTCAATCTTGTTATAGGTATATTTCTGCTCTTGATTAAGGTATTGTGATTGTGTAGTTCATTTAAAAATTTAATGTATTATTAGGAAATATAGGTTGTTAATGGATAATCATCGATAACAGTCAAGCTTGTCGTTGTGTTAGTTACATTTTCTAGATATATAGAGATATATTTCAGATAGACATTCTTTATATCTTTCAAAGACCACAGAATATGGCATTTAAAATGTTTCAATAACTTAGAGCTCTTCATGACAATGAGACACATCTGCTCCTGGCAGCAACAATCTACTTCAAGAGGAAGATGGGCATCAAAGAGTCTCCTCATGGAGTTGGTTAGCTGTTTGGGCAAGAAACTGCTCTTGCCTGGACTGATGCATAAATTAGACATGAAGAACCCACAGAGAGATGACTGCTGAACTTGCCTAAAGGTGGGATGATCCTCAGGGCTCCTGTTTCATGAAAGAGTCTATGAGACATTCTGCAGGACACAGAAGAAAGTGACTGAACTGTCTTTGAAATTTCCTGCTTCATGGAAAAGTCTGCTGGATACTATGGACCTGTAGTCTGAAAATGGATGCCCCAATGGTAGAGAAGAACTTTGGGTAAATGTCCAGGCAGCGAGATGTCTCTGTCAATTCTAAAGTTTTGGAAGTTGTTTATAATGCACTCCCAGTTTACATATGTAATATTATATCCTTCTGAAGTCTTTCATGGAGCTGAAGAATAGATAGATAGTTATAGTTATAATTTTCCTTTGTTATGATAAAAGATAAAATAGATATGAATATTGTAACTGTATTTCTTGCTTGATAACTGTTTTGTTATATGTAATTTTACTATGTTAAAGTTAAAGCCTTACTTTTTGCTTAAACAGAAAAGGGGAAATGATGTGTGTGGGGGTCCTTCTGTCTATGTGTTGCTTTTATTGGTTAATGAATAAAGAACTGCTTTCAGCTTATGGCAGGGAAGAACAGAACTAGGCATGGAAAGGTAAGTTGTATGCTTGGAGAAAGAAGGGTAGAGTCAGAGAGAAGCCATGGAACCACCAGAGACAGACCCTGGGAATTTTACCTGGTAAGCCACAGCCATGTGGCAATATACATATTAATAGAAATGGGTTAAATTAATATGTAAGAGTTAATCAATAAGAAGCTAGAGCTAATGGGCCAAGCAGTGATTTAAATAATACTCTTTCTGTGTGATTATTTAAGGTCTAAGCTTGATGGGCGGCTGGGAATAAACAAGCAGCCTTCTTACTACAAATGACTGGTTCAGCTTGAGACCCATACCTTGAGAGGAAGCCCACCCCTGACACTGCCTGCCAGGACCCAGAAGTAGAACAACCCAGAGACCTAGGATAGAACAAAACATGACTGTCAGAGAGAGAGAGAGAGAGAGAGAGAGAGAGAGAGAGAGAGAGAGAACCCACAAAATCAACCAACTTAGGCTCATAGGGGCTCACAGGGACTGAATGATCAACCAGAGAGCTTGCATGGAACTGCATGTATGTTACAGTTGTGTAGCTTGGACTTTTTGTGGGACTCCTAACAGTGAGAGCAGGGAATTTCTGACTCTGTTACCCACTTTTGAGACCCATTTTCCTATTGGATTGCCTTGTCTAGCCTTAAAAGGAGAGAAGGTACCTAGTCTTACTGCAACTTGGTATGCCATGGCCAGCTGATGTACAAGAGAGATATGTTCTTTTCTGAAGAGAAAGGAGGAGGAGCAGATTGTGAGAATGGGAAGAAAGGAGGTTGAGGGAAGGACTTGGAGGTAAGGAGAGAGGGAGGGGAAATGTGATCTGACTGGTAAAAATGAATGAATAATTAATTAAAGTAAATAAATAAATAAAGCTGCAGGGGTTTACAACTTCTTTTGATTCCTTCCAGTTCCTGGGGAGCAGATGCCCTCTTCTGGCCTCTAGGGACACCAGGCATGCATATGGTGCATATGTATATGCAAGTTAAAAACTCATACACATGAAATAAAAATAAACAAATCTGTAAAAAGAATTCCAACTTTTCACTTATATTCCTTATGAGCTTTGAGATTGTTCTACATGAATGAGTTAAAATTTGAGATTGAACTATAATTCTGTATGTGGGGAGCCATTAGATTTCAGATTTCATTCTTGAGGTATAACTTATTATTGAACTATTTTAAATCTTATTGAAAAAAAATCTGCTGAAAGTAGCAGGACTCTTAGAGCGCTGATTAACTTTACATCTTCAATTGCTTCAGTGGATATATTTTTTAAGCTCTGTAAGTTTAAAATAAGTCTTCATTTATTAATATGCATGTAAGGTCTATATCCATGGTATCATTGCCAGAGCCAAGAATGACAGCAATTCAAATGTGTAAGAGAAAAATTAGTGTTGGACCACTTTTACTTTCATCTAGATATATTTATATTCTTTTTAAAGGTATTAAACAGTAGCCCACTTACAGAAGTAAAAAAATAAAATAATTATCATTCTGTATAATAAGGGCACAGTTGTATTATCATAGACCATGAAATACCTTAAAATAAGTATGAACCTGGTATTTTTCAATCAAGATGAGGCAATCAATGTTAATTCTGATCACCCAGGTATTTATTATTTCAACGACTGTGATCCTAACATTCAAGTAGTTAATGTTAACTAATTTCATGTTACAGGGAATTTTCTTGTGCTTTTTCTACAATATTATTTGGAATTTTGCCAATAGCATAAGAATACACATAAGAACAGTACACCATTTTTTTTACAATTACAAGAGATATAGACTACTATTGGGAATTTTGATTATTTATTTTTACATGTGTGCGTGCGTGTGTGTGTGTGTGTGTGTTTTGTATACTTACCATGACATTCATGTGATGGTCAGAGGACAACTTGAGTGAGTCAGTGTAGTATGAGGAGCGGACCTGTTTTTTGTCCCAGCTACCCTTGGTTGTGTCCCCTTACCTGGCTAGCTTACACCCAAAATAACCACATGGAATTTGTATTAATTAAATTACTGTCTGGCCCATTATATATAGCCTCTTTTTGGCCAACTTCTCATTCTTGATATAACCCATTTTTATTAATCTGTGTTTACCAGGAGGTCATGCCTTACCAGGAAATCTTCTAGCCAGGGTCCATCTCAGGCAGGAGAAACATGGTATCTGCCACACTGCCTTTTCCCCAGCATTCTGTTCTGTCTACTCTGCCTACCTGATCTCTGCCCTATCAAAAGGCCAAGGCAGTTTTCTTTATTCACCAATAAAAGCAACACATAGAAAGAAGGACCTCCTCTACCAAGTCAGTTCTCTGCTTCCCATGTGGGTTCTGGGGATGTAACTCTGGTTTTAAGGCTCAGAATGAAGCACTGAGATTTTATGAATGACTTTTGTGGAAATTTTGTATCATTTCATTAGAGTTTTCCTCAGTAGAATTAGTCTTACTATATTTTTGGTTCCCCAAACAGTAGTTTTGTCTATAATTAACAGTATAGATTTATATTTGTGTTATAAATTATAGAAATTCATATTTTCTCAAAAATAATTGGGTGTGCACCATGCTTATAATCTCATTTGCTTTTATAGTATTATTTTGAGTATCTGAGAACATGTGAGGAATATGAGATTGGTGTGATCATATTTATTTATCACCAACTCTCAACATTTATCTAGCCATGCTTACTTTTTACTGAGCTGATAAATTAATTATTTGTAATGTGTCAAACACATAACTATCAGGAACATCAGTGTGCAAGTCATCCCAGTTAAGGAAGTTGAATTATCACAGCAGTGTTATTAATAATAGTCAGATCTAGAAACAACCTAGATGCTACTCAACTGAAGAATGAATAAAGAAAATATGGTACTATCTACAGAATGGAGCACTACAAGTTGGTAAATAAAAAAACAATTACATCATGAAATTCCTAGGAAGCTCCCAGGAAACCACAAAGATGACCCCAGCTAAGACTCCTAGCAATAGTGGAGAGGGTGCCTGAACTGGCTTTCTCCTGTAATCAACTGGTGACTGCCCTAATTGTCACCAGAGAGCCTTCATCAGGTAACTGATGGAAGCAGATGCTGAGACCCACAGTCAGGCACTAGGTCAACCTCTAGGAGTACTGTTGAAGTGAGGGAGAAGGGATTGTATGAGTCAGGTGCTTCAAGGGCATGATGGGGAACCCATAATGAGAGCTGACCTGAGCTCCTGGGATCTCGCAGTCTGTGGACCAAGAGCCAGAGAGCCTGCATGGAGCAGCCTAGGCCCTCTTAATGTGTGTGACAGCTGTATAGCTTGGTCTGTTTGTCAGGCTCCCAGCAGTGGGATCAGAACCTTATCCTGATGCTTAAACTGGCTTTTGCAAACTGATTCCCCAACCTGGGATGCCTTATTGAGCTTTAATATAGGACAAGAACTTGGTCCTGCCTCAACTTGGTGTGCCATGCTTTGTTGACGCTCACGGGAAGCCTGCCTCTTTCTGAACAGAGGCAGAAAAGTAGATCTTCAAGGAAGTAGATAAGAGGTGACTGTGGTCAGTATGTGAAATAAAAGAGGATGTTTAACTAATAAAAATGTAAGTAGAGCTATAATAAAGCTTTACTTCTTCTTGATGTTTTATTAACTTTTATTTAAATTAAACTAAAATATCCTTAGAGTCATACACATCATAATGATAATCTAGAGTTAAGTATTTTTTGTTAAGTCCAGAAACGTGTAGAATGGGACTCATATAAATTTGTTTCATCTAGTGCTCTGTCTTAATCAGTTTTACTCCCTCCCAAAACAAACTACTGAACCAATTTGATCACCATAGCTTCAGTTTGGTTATATGTAAAACTTCATATCATATGTAGTCTTTGTATAGAGCAGAATTTCTTGTTTATTTCCCATACACTTCTATGTGTGTTATATAAAACTAATCTGTTAAAACTTTTAGTGTCTAGGTGCAGTTTTAGTTTGCATTTCCTTGATGAGCAAGGATTTCAATAATTTTTAGAAGTGTGTTGACCATTTGTGCACCTTTTCTCTGAAGTTTGTATTTGCCTTTCACACATCTTAAACTATTTTTGGTTTGCTTTTGCTTGTTTTTTTTAAGGACATTGTGAGTACAGCTTTATAAAAGACCATAGAGAATCCATGAGTCTTGCATAGTTTTCCCCAATGACAGCATCTTGTGATGCCATACACCAGTATCACATGCATAGCAAAGAGACAGAATTGTTCCTTTCAGTACTTCCAATTTCAATCCCATTCTAGGTCACCCACCATGGTCAGAATTGATCTAATACTCGTTCTTTAACATTTTGTTTCAAATTTGTTAAATAAATGGGGTCATACAGTGTACAACACTTGGGTTTTGGAATCTTGAGACATATGGGTCAATCACATTAAACTACGACATTTACCAACCCAACTGAACCCACCCACCCCCACCACCATTTAACCATCACCCACCCACCCATCCCCTACCATATTCTCAGAAGAGTCAAAAAAAAAAGGCTTTCTGGTTAGCCAGCATGAATGGGTCTGTCTCTTTCCAGAGGTCCAGCTACGAAACATTTAAATGGAATTTGTGAGCAGAGCACTACAACTTGCTTAAGGGCAACATAAACCCACTGTGTGCCTAAAAATGGGGCGATTTACATGACTCTCAGAGACAGTGAACTTGCCTCCACATATTGGAGTGGGTGGAGCAAGCAGGCAGGGCCATGTTGGCCCTAGCCATGCCCACTTAGCAATAAAAAGGCTCTTTTGATCAGAAAATAATTATAGATACACAATAAAGACAGATTCAGTTAAAAAAGACCTCTAAATGTGTCACAATGTGGGATAAATGTACATAGGCTTGTGAGAGAGAAGAAAGGAGTATAGAGAGTTATAAAAAGAAATAAATGGTTTTAAAAAATAAAACAAAGTCTTTAAAGAGACAGAGTACAAACAGTCATAGATAAAAGGAGTACAGAAAAATAAGCCATGTAAAGAAGGAAAATACACAGAGAGTCTAGAATATGTATATTATTGTGTTTCCTTTGAATTTTTTGATTGTAAAGGAGGTAACTACAGAGAGACATTTCATTGTATGGAATGCTAAGATAAACCAACATAAAGGTATCTTGAGTTCAAAATTTGCGTCTAAGGAATTGTTGCTTTGGAAAAGAGGTTCTGCTTTTGTTTCCACAGAGGCTGAGAAGCTGTAGATTCATTTCAGGCTAATGTGCTTCGATGGACCAAGATCCCCTGAAAGGTTGCCTTGAACACCCTCAAAAATACTTCACCCAACAAAAAGCAGGAAGCACTTTGCAGAGAAGTATGTCCAAATTCCCAAATATTGTTCATAAATGTTTGTTTATATTTAAAGGGGATATGCTATAGAGATTTGCATTGGTATGGATCTTGGCTTATTGATATAAATTTAAGGTCAATTTTGTTATATGTATATTTCTGCTCTTGATTAAGGTATTATGTTTGTATAGCTCATTTAAAAATGTCATGTTTATTTAAGAAATACAGGTTAAGAGTTATCTACAATAGTCAAGCTTGTAGTCATGTTAGTTAGATTTTCTAGATGTACAGATATACATTTCAGATGGATAGGGATTCTTCAAATCTTTCAAAGACCTTCAAAGAATACAGCATTAAGATGTTTAATAACTTAAGAGTTTTCATGTCAATGAGACACATCTGTCATTTCTAGAGTTTTGGAAGTTGCTTACAATGTACTTTCTGCTTACATAGGTAATATTTTATCCTTCCGGAGCCTTTGATAGAGTTGAAGAATAGATAGTTATAGTTTTCCTTAGTTATGATAAAAGATACGGTAGATATAAATATTGTACCTGTAATTCTTGCTTGATACCTATTTAATTATATGTCATTTTACTGTTAAAGTTAAAACCTCCCTTTTTATTTAAACAGAAAAGGGGAAATGGTATGAAAAGTCCTTCTGTATATGTGTTGCCTTTATTGGTTAATAAAGAAGCTGCTTTTGGCCAATGGCTTAACAGACTATAGCCATGCCAGAAGAGATATATATAGAGAGAATAGATGGAGTCGGAGATGCCATGAAGATGCCAGTGGAGAAAGATGTGAGCTGTCAACCAGACAACATTGATGATAGGCCATGAACCTTGTCGTAAAATATAAAGTAATAGAAATGAGTTAGCTCAAGATGTAAGAGTTATCAATAAATATGCATAATCTAAGCAGTGATTTAATTAATATAGTTTCTGAGTGATTATTTTGCGTCTGAGAAGCTGGAAACCAACAAGGAACCTCACCAACACATTATTGGTGGGAGTGCAAAATTGTAGAGCATGATAATGGCTCCTTATAAAAATGGGAATCTGTCCATCTCAAAGCCTAGCTATATAGACATAAACCCAAAGAACACTTCATTCTACCACAAGAATATTTGCTAAAACATGTTCATTGTGACTTTATTTATAAAAGCCAGAAAGTGGGAACAACCTTCAACAAAAAAGTACATAAATAATGTGGTACATTTACACATTGAAGTATTACTCAATTGTTATTAAAAATGACATTATATAAAATTTGTAAAAAAAAATGGATGGAACTAGAAAAAGTCATCCTAAGTGAGATAACCCAGAACCTGAAAAATAAATATAGTATGTATTTGCCTATATTTAGATATTAGCATTAAATAAATTCTAACTAAGATACAATCTGAAGACCCAAAGAGGTTAGGTATAAAGTAAGATACTAGGGGAGACACATAGCTCTTTGTGGGAGGGGGAAATAGAATATGAGTGTACTTGGGGGGGGGCAATGGGAACAGAAGAATCACACGGGGAGGGGAAGTGGAGATGAAGTGAGGGAGAGTACACAGGGAGTAATGGTTAGAATTGAGGGACACTTAAAGGGTGGTATAGAAACCCAGTTCACTGAAAGCTTCCTGAAAAATATGAAGGTGATCCTAATGAAGCCTCCAAATAATAAGAGAGATTTGGTCTCAACTGATCATCTCATCACCAAATGAAGTTTCTAGAACTTGGATGGAGTTACATTCAGTTGAGTTGTAGGCCTTAGGGTTCCCATGGGAATCCACAAACAAATCAGGCTATTGCTAAGAGAACAGGTAGCTCTATACAAACTGACAGCAAGGCCTCATTGCTGAAGATAATACTCACACAACTCATTAAATACTGAGAGGCTGAACTGCAATCTTCATAATACCTTCCCCATTATGTTATAGTGACTTTGACAGAGGAAGATTCTCTGTAGGCTACCAAAAAAAAAAAAAAAAAAAAAAAAGGAATGTAAACACCAGCCCAGCCACAAAAATCTTTTATCTACAACCTGTCCTGTGTGCACAAAGCTTGTGGGACAAACCAACCAATGTCCAATTTGACTTAAGGCCCACTCCATGAAGTGGAGCCAACACCTGACACAGCTCGGGTGAACAAGAACCAGAGACTAGATAGCCCAGGGACCTAGGATATAACCAAATACTGCCGGTTTACAAAAACAAAAGGTAATAATAAAAATTACTCATAATGATAGTCTGCTATAGTCGGATCCGTGTCTTATTGAGCCATTATCAGTGAACCTTCCTCCTGCAGCAGATTAGAGCAAATATAGATACCCAAGGTTAGACATTACACAGAGAGAGCTTGCAACGCACATCTCTGAATGGGATGTCTCCATTAAAGTCCACCCGTCAGAGCTCTGGGAACCCTGTGAAAGAGGAGGAGAAAAGAATGCAAAATCCATGGATGGAGTACACAAGGAGAACAAGAACTTCTAAATCAACTGAGCAAAGATCATATGAACTCACAGACACTGAAGCAGCAAATACAGGGCTTGTACATATGTTTACCAGATCCTCTTTGTATATATTAGAACTTTCAAATTAATATTTTAATGGGACTCCTGAGTGTGTGAAAGAGTGTGTCTCTGACTCTTGCACCTTCTCTTGGGGCTCTTTTCCTTTAAATTATTTGTCTTGTCCGACTTTGATGTGATGTTTTCTATTTTAACTTATTATATTTTATGTTATGTTGTTATCTCTTAAAAGCTTGTTTGTTTTCTAGTGAAAGACAGAAAGGCAGTGGACCTGGATGGGAACAAAAGTTAGGAGACACTGGGAAGTATGGAGGGAAGGGAAACTGTAATAAAGATATATTATATGAGAAAATAATAAATTTTAATTAAAGCAGAAAAGAAAAGAAAATATTAAAAATATATGTTGAAGGAACCCCAATACTCATTTATAACTCAGAATTATAAATTATTTCAAATATTGCATTTTTTAAATTTATGAATCCCAGCATCTGCCATAAACATCTAGCCTATAAATGGCCCAACTCTGCAGGCAAAGTAAGCTTAGAAGAGCATATATTTTGTTGTGATAAGGCTGCTTATTGGTTCCCAGCTGGTAAACCCTGAAATAATCTCACAGAAACCATATTATTCAAATATATCACTGCTTGGCCCATTGGCTCTAGCCTCTTATTGGCTAACTCTTACATCTTAATTTAACCCATCTCCATTAATCTGTGTATCGCCACAAGGCTGTGGCTTACCAGGCAAAATTCTAGTGTCTGTATCCCACATCATGTATTGAAGATTTACTACAATACATGTGGATGCTACCACAGTGAAAATCATTCATTAGACACTTGCTACCTGACCCCTCCTTTATCACACATCATTCAGACAAGTTCTTCCTTCACACATGGTGAATCAAATAGAGTTGTATACTTGCATATATCTGTGCATGTTTTGTTTTGCTTTGTCCCTGGTTTTGTAGATGAGAAACTGATCCTAAAGAAAAATGCTGCAATTATCTTTAACTGACATCTCCATTTTATTGTCTTAAATGTACATTTTTCAAACAGTATTATCCTAACTTATTTTTGTTTTAAAAGCCAAAACACAAACAAACAAACAAACAAAAAAACCTTCAAATTGTAAAGGCTTTGTAGTCATAGTCATGGTGTTTCTTTTGAAAGCTACAATGTAGTTGCTTATTTTTAGATTACATAAATAATTTATTTTTTCTTTCAAAAAATATTCCCAAAGCTGTACTACTTGGAGTCTTGGCTTGCTATGCTTGCAGTCACTTGCAGAAGAGATCCTGCTATGCTGGAGCAAACCTCTGCGGATGAATCTTCTGAATGATGATGGCATCTCTGAGTCAGGGTGCCCGGGCCAGTGCAGAGTCCTTGAAGCACTGCAGTTTAGATTCAGAAGCCCTAGTGAAGCACTCCATCATGAGGACAGCCATGCTCTGAAAACCTCTAGACCCAGGTAGGACAAAATCCCTTGCCTGAGGAGCCTGAAACCAAACTGTGGTTTGCAGTGACGTATGCCAGATCAAGATGTAAAGCAGCTGAGAGTTCCTGCCATGTGCCTTTTCTCCACCACCATGGAGTTTTAACACATTATAAAAGATTGTGTTTTAACACATTATAAAAGAATGTCGGCACAGACACAGGAAATATGTAGTTCAAAATATTATCTTTTATAAGAGTTCAATTAGGCACCATATATTTATATTGTTGTCGAAAAAATTTCCCACATGGTGAACTGTGGGGATATGTAATGTCTGTGAGATTCAGAGGGAGTGCCTTTTACAGCAATCAGATCTCAACACTGATAAGTACGAAGTCCCTTTCCTCTCCTGCTTCATTCAGAAGAAACTGCTTCTACATGATAGTGAACAATTGTGGGCTTTTCACTTAAAATGGTTTAAAGCTATATTGATGCTAGAAATGAATCTATTTCCTCTAGAAAGTATGTAGTGTTGGCATAAAGAAACATAAGGAAAAAGAAATGGACATCTGAAAGAGAAAATGAAGAGGAGAGAGGGGGAAATATTCATGAATCTAAGGAGATAGAAAATAGTGAAAAGTCCCCTGAGCTAGTAATCATATAAGCTCTAAGTAGAGATTTTTGTCTTTAGGATCATAGTGCATTATCATGCCAAAAAACTACTGAAAGAGAGTAGAAGGACTTCAAGTCCAGGAAATACTAGATTAAGTCCCAATGTGAGAAATTAGATGTTCCTGTTGAGTTACTTAAAATAGTGACTTTCTCTCGCATGCATACTCTGAAAAATTTAGTGACAATGACTGCATCACATACAGATTCTATGAAGAACCCATGAATAGAAATATGTTAATATTTATTTAATAACATTAAATTTCACATAAAATGAAGTTATTTAAATTCATAATTAAAGGATTATTTTTAAAAGAAAATAATTTAGTTTTTTTCTTTGGTTTTAGCAGAATGCTTCACAACAAAAAGTCAGCTTTTATCAGAACAGCCAAATTATAAAATTTGAAAAAATTGGAATCCTCCAGCCACATTTCAGACAAGAAGTTAATATCCAGAATTAATACAGAATTGAAGAATTTAAAACTGTCAATCAGCACATAGACAAATGAACTCAATAAAAAAGACCTCAGAAAAGGTCATAAGTAGTCAATAACTTTTTAATAGAGGGTTCAGTTTCTTTAGCATAAGGAAAATTCAAATTAAAACCACACTGAGATGCCACCTCATCTCAACTAAAATAGTTATCATGAATAAATCTGAAAACTGTCAGAGAGAATGTGGACATAAAGGAGCCCTTATTCACTTTGTTGGGGGTGTAAATTAATACAGCCATTGTGCAAATCAGTTTGGATATGTCTAAAAAACAAAAAATAACACTATCATATGATCTTACTATTTTACTCCTGGGTATATATCCAGGGAATTCGACACCCTACCATAGACATATGTACGTCCCTATGTTTACTTCTGCTTTATTCATTATGGCAAAGAATTGAAATAAATCTAGTTGGCAATCAGAAGATTAGTAGTTAATGAAATTTTAGTACATTTTTAAAATGGAATACTATTCATCTCTAAAGAAAATATGCAATCACCAAATTTGCAGGAAAATGGATTCACTCAGATTTATAGTATTAAGTATAGTATTAAGTAATAGTATTAAGTATAGTATTAAGTCACACAATCTCGGAAAGAAAATTACTTCCTCACTTGCAAAATCTAACTGATAATATATGTACCTATGTAAACAAATGTGCTTGTGGGTACAATAAAGTTTATAGAGAAGACAGCAAGAAAGGCTAAATTTTAGGTAATCCTGAAGGAATAAATACAGGTAACAAATATAAGCTATGAAAAGGGATATAAGTATAATTATTTTTCCAGTTCTAACTCTTTTTATTTTATTTGTTTATTTGATTGTTTTGGTTTGATGGTGGATAGGCACATAAAATACCTTCAATAGAGAAAGTATGCAATCTGATGTGAAGCTCCACAACTTCCATCCCGAATGGCTGCCCTAACTGGATAATGCGTTAGTTTGTATAGGCTTTGAACTGTTTGATTTCAGTGTGTGATATATTTTTTATTTACAAAGTTTTAAAATAAGAAAGATAAAACAATAAAAACTGAAACAAAAGGTCTGCTTGACATTATTTATCAAGTTCAAGCACTAGCTAGAGCTCAGTATATCCTTCTACATCCGGCCCTAGTTCTACTCCAGTTAGTTGTCTTTTACAAGATTAATTTATGAGAGTACTATTGAAAGCAGTGTAATAAGGAAGTCGGTAGAATTCTAACTTGAAGACCTGGGAAGGCAGTCAGTAAACTGCTACTCTTGCAAGCACAAGAACCTGGGTATGATCCTCAGAACACACATTTTTTAAAAGCCACATGTTTGCCATGCCAATGTGGATAAGGTAGAAACAGATGGAAACTCTTTACCCAATAGCTAGCCAGTTTGGCTTGCTTGAGTTCCAGGCAGGCTAGTGAGATACCCTCTCAAGGAAGCAAAATGTGGGTGGTGTACGAGAAACATCCAAGGTTGTCCTTTAGATTACTGACACATATGCACACAGATACACATGCACTGAAGCATAAATGAACATCCATAAAAAATAACTATAATTTGAAGTTAAAAAATGTCATGAGTGCCTACTTCATGAATTTTCTCATGAACTTTAGTGTAAAATTTGATATCAAGATTTGGTCATTGGAATAGTTTTTCTTTTCCTCATCCATCTCTTCTTTTCTCTACGTTTGTTCTAAGTCCACCTATTGACTTTCTCTAGAATACATCCAGTTCAGTAAGATACTAACTGTAGTTTCAGAAAATACCCCACCATTGTGATCTAGAAAAGCAAAGAAAAAAAGTTGTGTCTCCTAGGAATCACTCTCAGCAGAAAGTATCACTATATTTCCAAACCACTTCGCAGAGATATTTGATATGATTGTTCGGTTATAGTTTCACAGGACAGAAAACTTGGTCAGGACTACATCTCAAGGCTTACCTCTAGTAAGTTCACATTCTTTTAGCTCCTCTTGCAGGAAAGAGTCCCCTTGCCTGCATTCCTTCTCCACAAGGCATCTAATCTCTGATGACACAGAGTGACATTTTACCAATCTCAATAACACCAGGTAAGTGCCTCCTGTTGATAGTAGTACTGTGTTTTAATGAACAAATAAATGGCTTATCTACCCTTCTTGGCAAGAGACACCAGCTATTGAAGCGAAGCACCGGTTCTCCCTGTTAGTTGGACTAATTGACTCTTCGGATGAAGTTAAATCACATAAATCCCTAGTGGGATGTATGTTTGCCAGTAATCAATAGCTCAACAAGATCCACATGGCAGGTAATTAAGTAGAAAGTAATTAATACCCATCAAAGGTTTTATTAGCTGTTTGCCAATTCCTTCACTCAAATTTCACTGTACTGTAAATAAGGGACAAAGAAATTAGGTAAAGGCAGGTGGGAGCTAGCTTTGTTTTATAGAAAGCCACATCATTATAATTCTTTTCTCCTGGGTTAATCTCAATCCAGAGGATAATAACTACTCTCTGTTTGTCTTTTCCTTGCTTTTTTCTCTTTTCTTATTTAATTTTTGCAAGTATTTGAGTAAAATGTAGAACCTCAAGAAATATACTATTAAATACAATGATAACTTTATATTTATATATAAATATATAATCTACTAAAATATGCTATTTCATCTTATATTGAAACAAAAGAGAAAACTTGAGAAGTTTATGGGATGCATGCAGTTTGATGGTTCATATTTGTCATCAGCTGACTCGACTAAAAGATGTTTAGGAAGTCGGTAGTGCACACATCTAGGTGTTCCCATGAGGGCATTTCCAGAGAGGATTGGCATTGAGCTGAGCAACAAAGAAAGGAAGACCTGCCACACAGGTGGACAGCAGGATCAGGAGACCAGTATTCTTGGGATACCACACAGAACAAAGCAGGATGAAGAAAACCACATGGGGTGATGCAGGTCTAGAATCCTAGAATATGGGAAACTGCAGCAGAAGGATCCTGTGTCTCAAACTCTTTCTGATCCTGATGGATACGTTTCAAAACAAATAACATGAAGTGTCTGTGTTTCCAATACACAAGTTCAGCTTTCTCTAGCTGTGTGTTTTTGTTCTGAACTTGAATATTAGACTCTGAAGTCTTCAGACCTATGGCTTTTCATGGAGCTTCAAAGCTGTTAAAATCAGATTGGGTCCAGGTCATTGGTGTTCTTGGCTTGTGGCTTTTAGCTGTAGGATTGAGCAACTCCCAGTTTCCTGAGCTCAGTAGCTGACCAGTGACCATTGTGTGCTTATCTATTCTCCAGGACTTTTTGTCCTCTAATACCTGTATACCTAAAACCCTAAAACATGGTGAAGAAACTGAGCACTAAAAGTTTCAATAGCTATTCCACTTAAAAGAACAGCCAAATGGTAGGCTCTGTGAATGGCATGATCTAGGTGATTTATATATTTGATGTTACCTTTGTCTCATTATTTTACATTCATTCATTAAACATATTTGAATTGTTTAAAGTGCAGAACAGGTCCTTACCCTGAAATCTTAACTACATAGCGAGGAATTTCCCATGGTCCTCTCTAGTTACGTCTGCTTATGTCATTTGGGGGGCATACTCAGAAGACAGGCGCCTGTCTTCATGTCTGTGATTATTCCTTAAATTGGTGAGTAAAACAAATCACTTTCCAGAGAAGTATTACAGTACAATTTTCAGCATCATTTGGTCTGAGTTGGGAATTTTAAAAATATATATGCCAGTGAAAAAGAGATCTTTAAGTTTGGTCCTTAAGTTTGGTCTTTTACCCAAACTCTTGAGCCCTGAAAAAAACCTTCATTAAAAAATATCCATGTTAGGTATTACAAAGTCTACCAAATATGTGTGACTTTTTGTTGTTGTTGTTTGTTTTGTTTGGTAAAGTGTTACATGAATATTTGCTTGGTAGGTGTTAACAGTTCGATGTTTTTTCATAGTGGGAGGCTTAAAACATATCCCTTTAAATATAACACTGTTGTCTTCTTGACAATAAATGTATTAACTTTAAGTCTGCAAAGATCAGTTAAAATCACTCGCTGCCCTGTCAGAGGACTGCAGTTCAGTTCCCAGTACCCATATCAAGTGGCTCACAAATGCCTTTAACTCCAGCTCCAAGAAATTCTACGCCCCCTTATGACATCTGAGAGAACCTGCCCACACACATGCACATAAACATGTTAACATTCAGAAACATATACATACACATGTGGATACAACATTTTAAATGAAAAATTAAAATAAGTATGTGTATGTAAATTACTATTGAGGGAGAATTAAATATACAAATGCTTTGACTATTGTCCACTTTTTCTGTGTATTAGTTTTAGTACTCAGAAAAATATGTATTATTCAGCACATTTTATTTATATTATTTACATTATCAATATTCTCTATACACATTCTTAAATGGATTATATCAACTTTTAAAAAGATTTTGTATAGCATTATATATGTATTATTATATTTTATCGTCACTTTGTACATGTGATCATTTATTTAGTTTTAAAACAGGGTTTTGTTCTTATTTTTTTTTTAGTCTTCCACTAAACTTCAGTTCTCCTTACCTTTTTTTCATGTATTGTCATATACTACATAACAAACACATCTACCAGATACATATACACAAAAATAGTAATCCCATAAAATCATATACCCTGATATCATGGTGACCATCTTAACTTATGCAAGTATTTGCTGTCACATACTTACAACCATGAAATCAACTAGTGAGGCATTCTCAGCCTACTTTCCTGTCTTAAGTAATAGATGACTGTGCATAAAATTACAAATATGTCTTGTACCCTGTAAAGATTTGTCACTTGTATTGGTTTAATAAAATGCTGATTGGCCAGTAATCAGGCAGGAAGCATAGGTGGGCCAACCAAAATGGGAGAATTCTGGAAAGAGGAAAGGCTCATTCTGCAGTCATTACCCAGATGCAGAGGAAGCAAAATGTAAATGACTCAGTGATAAAGGTATCAAGTCACATGACTAACACAGACAAGAATTATGAGTTAATTTAAGATGTAAGAATTAGTTAATGAGATGCCTGAGCTATAGTTTATAATTAATGTAGAAATCTGTGGGTTTCTTTGGGACTAAACAGCTGCAGGACTGGGTAGGACAGAAACCTCTGTCAACACAAATATAAGCACATGTGTAGATCCGTCTGAACAAACTGGTGATGTTGAACTCCTGACTTGTCCTTCCTAATTGCAGTGCTGAGTGCCATCCTAGGAAATACCTTCTATCATATCTGCATTTATAACCTCAGAAACCCACCTCAGACCTGTTTGTTCATAAGTCTATGATCCCTTTCTGTTCTCCCCACCTCCTTCTGTGTGTGGGTGTGGTTGTTGTGTGTGTGCTGTGTTGGGGAAATTTTCACATAATGTCCCTCATGAATGAGCATCATTACTCCAGTGGTCTGAATAATAAAATTATTCCCTAACTATATACACATTTTGTCTTCAATAATATATGCAGACAGTTTTCTTTATGTTCCACAAAGTAGTTCCAAATCTTCTTTATATGTTAACATTAGCACATGCAATTTCTTCCAATAAAATCACCATAGATTTCATCCTTAAGTTTTAACAACTACATGAAATTCTACGGTTTCTATGTATCATAGTATATTTCCCTTTTAGTGTATGTTCACTTTGCTCTTAATATTTGCTACTGTAGAATATGTCTTTGAACGTCTAAGAAAGAATATCATGTCACTTTAAACTCCTATGCCTTAAGAAGATAAAATATGTTCCTTGCTCTTTTCTTGTTTTAAGAAAATGTAATATTTTATATTGTAGTACTGAAGGATTCCGCTTACTGCATGCCCAATAACCAAATATTTTTTTTCTTTTCATCTGTTACTATTCACATTCACACGATGTCACTTTTTCAGTGTATGGTTTAAAATAACTTTATCGGCCTAGGGGACGCTTAGCTGGAAAAGGTAAAAGCCTTAAATGACTGTCCCTCTTGTTCCAGGGACTTTCTAAGAGCCACCAACTCTTCAACAGAATGTGTCAAATGCAAATTTTTGTTCAGAACATTTTATATTAAAACACCCTACTTTGCCCAATGGTCTGTGATTTTGTACCAATCTAAAAAAATTAATAAATTCTGGCACCCTCTCCTCTGCTGCCTGAATACCTAGCTGGGGACATGCCCGTGGACACCTGGGATCCCCAGGGCCAAGTATCTTGTCAACCCTAAAATGATTCTCTTAATGTAGATATCTTATTCCCTTCTCCAATGTCCACCTTTCTTCCATCTTCACCCTCCCACTCCCCCCAGCCCTCCCCA